>JACGWO010000003.1:5084143-5304113 GCA_034509735.1 Sesamum alatum
AGGTATGCACAGTCAGGCCCAATGACGAGTGCATCGGATAGTGGTCACTGATGAAGACCGCGTCCATAGGATGGACGTGGCGCCTAGCACGACCAAGCCATGTTTGCCTATATGGCAGGCAACTTGGCTATGGGAGTATTGGCACGAGATCTCATCACAAGATCCACGAAAATATTCTTAGACAACCACCATCTCTAAGAGGCAATGGTGGATAGAGGTAACACGGTTAGACCGTATTGCTTCGCAAGGAAATATAAGCGGACTCACAATACCTTAGTCGGTATCGTAGATTACTCATACTCAGAGGATTCTGAACAAAGTGGGTAATTGACTTATTGGTCAAGTGGGAGATTGTTAGAATAGGTGACCAGAAAGTCAATGGTATTGGCTGTTCTGAGAACCATTCGTCAATCTGTGAACAAGTAATATTATGTTAATGAATGCAGTAAGGATTCATAGGCATGAGTTTGTTGTACTTACTGCTTGCATCGTTACGATGTCACAACAAACGCCCACAGACTGAAATAACATTTCGGGAAATTGGAACTACGCTTGGAGGTAGGTTCATGAAATCAGTTTCGCCGAATTAGTCTGAAATACTCCAAGTCAAAGGAATCTCGAGACAGGGCATCGAGAATCCATTTGAGACTTGCACTAAGCATCTGCTGTCGTGTTTCATCGACGGGTTGACGAGGATCGTCTAAGCAGTGTTAGTGGGTCGGCCTGCTGGGGAGCGGCCGACTGAGGTGACTCGCGGGAATCGTCATATAGAAGCTACTCGGGCTTGGTCGGTATGACTCGTATTCCCGGTTCCGATAGTACGGGATTAGTCCTCGGACTTGAGGATCACGGCAGTCCCCTACATACTAAGGCTGTATCTTGGATCTGGTGAAATTTGACCGATTACATCACATGGTCATCATAAGCCTCGTCCAGTGCAGTCGGAGTATGTAAGAACGGTGAATTCCAAGATAGGATCTGTCCCCTGTCAAAGGATATGACAGCAAGATCTCCTATGCGCTCGGAGATGGTTTAGACTCACAAAGTCTATGGCCATAGCACTTGATGTAGTGGGAAAGGATTTCCTACGTCGAGTTAAAACCTATCTCGAGCATTATGCATAGTTGCCTAGTCAACGATGGGAACCGACCCCTAGACTAAAGGCCGGGAGACAGGCGACAGTAGGACCGTACCCGTACGTATCGAGCGTCGGTAGGACCGCACCTGCGTATAACTCGGAGCCTAAATGTTCACACCATAAATTCACCTAGTCTCTAGTGCCATGGACCGTTGCTAGATGGCCACCCATGGTAACGGACTACTTTAGTTATGAAATAATGAAAAGTAGGTCCAAGTCTAGCTGAAAGGTGAACCTAAAGAGTCACACCCGCTACACCAAATGAAAGGGAATTAATTTGGAATTAATTCCGGGAGAAGGTTTAATTTAATGGAATTAAATTATACTTCTTGGAGATACAAGCCTCGATGTATTATTTGGAATAATCGGGCTTGAGTTCATAAATTAGATTTATGAATTTTACAAAGCATGGGCTTTCCTTTTAATTAGATTAAAAGGGTGAATTAATTAATTAATGGGCTTGGTATTAAATAGGATTTAATATAAAGTCCATGGACTATTTAATTTGGAATTAAATAAAGTCCATTCCATTAATTAATTAATGGGCTTAGTATATTAAATAGGATTTAATATAAAGTCCATGGGACTATTTAATTTAGAATTAAATAATCCCATTCTATGGAATTAATTAATGGGCTTGGTATTAAATAGGATTTAATATAAAGTCCATGGACTATTTAATTTGGAATTAAATAAAGTCCATTCCATTAATTAATGGGCTTAGTATATTAAATAGGATTTTAATATAAAGTCCATGGGAATATTTAATTTAGAATTAAATAGGCCCATTCCATAAAGCCCATCAAAATGGATGGACAAGATTTGATCTAGAGAATGATGAGATGAAGGGCCATGATTAATTTGACTTAATCAAAGCCTAATTTGACTAGGATTTGACTAGGTCAAAAATCCTAGTCAAAGTGTGTCTCTTTGAAGAGTTTGAGAAGGAATAGGAATTCCATCTTCTATAAATACTTAAAAAAACACACACTTACACCTAGTATTCTCTACAACTCTCATCTCTCATCTCTCTCAAATTCGTCCACCCTCTTTCTTCTCTCCAAGAAATATACTTTGTTCTTCTTGATTTTATTCAAGTTAAGAACGTAAGAGACGCCGGTTGCGTTAATTGATAGCGTGTACCGATGTCTCTTCTCCCCAATGATTTTCTTGCTAGCACAAGGGTTCGTTGCTTTCCGGTGCAGCGAGTGAGATGACTTAGAGGGTCTCTTCTTGAGATCTTGGTGCAAAACGGGGAACAATGCATGTAGCCGAACGAAGACAAAACTACAACCGGGTAGGTTCTTTAATTATGGTTTTCGTTTCTAATTCTATGGCCTCCATGTTGTGTTTTATTGAACATGAGATACACCGAACGCCCGGGAGAATCAAGGGCACACCCCTTGATTCGTTTATGTATATTATGCATAGTTTAAATTCCATTTAATTATGCTTTGTAATTTTTATTACGCACTATTTCGCGCTTCCGCTATTCGCGTTAATCTCCCGGGACGATCCACCGATTTCTTTCAGTGTAGGCGGACGCTTGCCGCCGATGAAACACGGCACTCATCCAATGAACACGACTCTTGACGCAAGTCTCAATAGGACTCTCGATGCCCTGTCTCGAGGTCCTCGACTTGGAACGTTTCAGACCCAACTCTTAATCAGTTGGTTTCATGACCACCATCCAATGCGTGGCCCAACTGCACGAGTTGTTATCCATGGTCTGTGGGCTTTGTTGCGATATAAGTTAAACACCGGTTTAACAAATGTAAGATGAGCGCAACAAAGAAGGTACCATTGGTGACGAATACTCATCTTATTCATCACATAATAATATTACATTCACATCAAGTTGTCGGATAGGTTACAAATTGCCAAACCTATTGGCTTTCTGGTCACCTATTCCAACATCTAGCATGATTAAAAACATTATTTCCATCCCGGTCCTTGATAAGGAGGGATATGAATTTACCATCAATAAAAACGGTTTTTTTCATTATTAAAGATGGTATTTCTCATCTGCTTGGTACATTGGTCAACGGTCTGTACATACTTCAACAGTCTAATTGGATTATAACTGCAGAACACAAACGAAAATGTGATGATCATAATTACGCACAGGTATGGCATGTGAGGTTAGGTCATATCACTAAAGATAGGATAAGAAGGTTGGTGGTCAAAGAGTCTAGAAATAGACGATTTGGACAACCTACCGACCTGCGAATCCTGTCTGAAGGGAAAGATGACCAAGAAACCCTTTGTTGGACAAAGTACGCTAGCCAGTGGTCTGTTGGATTTTATCCATACAGATGTCTGTGGTCCACTAAATACTCAGGCTAGAGGTGGGTACTCGTACTTCATAACCTTTACCGATGATCACTCACGGTATGGTTATGTTTACCTGATGAGGTACAAGTCTGAAGCTTTTGGAAGGTTTAAGGAATACAGACTTGAAGTAGAGAACCAAACCGATCGAAAGTCAAAGCCCTTCGGTTGGACCGAGGCGGAGAGTATTTAAGTGGTGAGTTTACTGATTATCTAAAAGAGAACGGGATTCTCTCTCAGTGGACCCTTCCTGGAACACCATAGCTTAATGGTGTGTCTGAAAGGAGGAATCGGACCTTGTTGGACATGGTCCGATCCATGATGAGTTTTGCCGAACTCCCCCTTTCCTTCTAGGGATACGCTCTTGAGACGGTGGCCAAAGTTTTGAACTTGGCGCCATCTAAAAAGGTATCCCAGACGCCATATGAGATATGGCATGGCAAGCCTGCCTCCTACAAATACTTAAGCCCAACTTTAAGTTCCTCGAATTTCTCCACTAGGGAGGAGCATCTTAATCATATCCAATATCATTCTCATCCAATGAGATTCCCAAGATATTCTGCCTCACCTATTCGCATGGTTCTGAGGACTCCAAGAGAACCATGTTACTCAGTGTTGGGCCGACCCATCAACCAAACCATGCCTCAAACTGTCGCCCCCCACGACTCGTGAGACAGGGAAACAACGAGTGCAGTCTCTTTGCTCACAATAATGGTGCAACTTTCCCCTAGTCCAAGTGTGCCACGACTTGTGAGACCACACTTGGATAGTGGTAGCTTCCTCACCACATTGCTGTGGATGGAAGGCTCAGACAGATCAAAATATCACTTTGACCCAAGTTTGTTCTGGGCCTAATATTTAATTTGGTCCAACCAAACGAGAGCTTAATGAATGACCGAAACCTCATCACATTAAGGTGTTTTAGCATGCATAAATATCCAATATTTAAAGCGATAAATAAATACGCCGCGTGCAGAAAACATAGCATACCCCTGTTAGGATGATCACAAGCCCAACCTATGTGACCCACTGAGCTCGCAGTGAGTCTATGGTCTATCTAGGGTGGTCCTATATTATTACAAAATAATATATATCCATTGTCATTCCAATGGGCCTTGTAATGCTCTTGTTTCACACCTTGATGCTCCACCTTGGGTCTCCAACTCCATAAACTTGTTAAAATTAAATCTCACCAACCCTATCTACTCTCATTATAATTGAAAGTAATACATGAGAAATAAAAACAACCCTTAACATCATGAGGCTGAAATAAGAGAGATGATAGTCCCAAAACAAGAGGTACGCGGGCCCCACCCAACATAAATGTAAACAATCATACATTCATCCATACACAAGGTCTAGGGCTCTTGTGATCATCCCAAGTTGATTCCATCAACGCACTATAACATAATTATTCCAAATAATCATGCTTAAACCATAGATATTCCAAATATCCAAGTGATGTACAACATCACAAAGCATAAATACATAAACAATATGTAAAAATTCAAATTTCAAATTCAATGGACATTATAAACAATGCATCCAATGCATGTATTGATCCCAAATTAATTACGCAAATCTGATATAAGGAATAATCCAATTAATTCCAAAATTATATGTGCAAAATTAATACATTTTCAAAATATTGTGCAGAAAAAAAAAACAGAAAATCAAATTTTTGGAAAACGTCAAAAAATGGCCCAAAACGGCCCAATCGTTGTGTCTGCCAGCCAGCCGCACGCACAGGACAGTGCGCGCACGCGCTGGCCTCGACCGACAGCGGCATGCTTGCGCACAGCGCGGCCGCCCCTGCCAGCACACACGTTGGCCTCGGCCGACAGCGGCATGCCTGCGCACAGCGCGGCGGCCCTTACTAGCACACACGCTGGCAGGCACGCCAGCCAGGCTTGCGCGCAGGCGTTAGCCCGCGCGCGCCCGACAGTGCGCCTGCCAGCCAGTGACCGGCTGGCAGGGGCGACAACCAACCGCTGTTGTCCGCTTTTTCCATAATTTTTGGACACTATTTTCAGCACAAATCAATGAAAATAAACTGAAAATGAACATGCAAATTTTAGATCCAACCTCACATAACTTGCATGCTCAACGTCCATCAAAATTAAACAATTGAATCATCATATTAATTCATATATTCATGCAATCAAATATGCCATTAAACCCATAAAAGCAAGTAGATCATGCCAAGCACATAGATCTATGCCCCTTACATCGAACCGGGTTCTGATACCACTTGAAGGACAAGCGGATCTGCCCGGGAGCGCAAGAGGAAGCGAGAAATCCGTAAATAAATACGATAGAATGAATTAAATCGCATATAAAAGCAAAATCCCAAGGGGTGTGCCCTTGGGTGCTCAATCGGGCGTTCGATGTAGGATGTATTAATCTTGAAGCATATATTATACACAGGGCATAGATGAAATGTAAATCTACAAAAGATTAATTAACCGTTACCTTTGTAAATTTCACATGTGCGCGGCTACTTGCGTTGTTCCTTCTCCGGAATGTTCACAAAGTCCAAACGTATGGACTCTCCGAAGGTAATCCACACCACACCGAAAAAAACTCATGTTCTCCTTGCTAGAAGAAAAACGGGTTTATAAAGGAATCGGTTTAAGAGAATAAACACTATGAATTGGTGTTCTCTTAAACCTACTTTGTTCATCCTTTTTGATCCAAGATCAAATGAAGAACACAAGTGGGAAAGGGAGAGAGGGCCGAGAGTAAGAGAGAGGAGAGAGGCCGATTTCGCTTCTTATTTTCCTAGAAAAGATGAATAATGAATCTCTTACACAAGGTGTTAGTATATACTCATATATATACATAATTAATGTTATTATTGGAATGTGTCTAGGTTCATCCAAGGATATCTAGATACATCCCAATCAATCACCATTAATTCTTCAATCAAGCCTACCAATTTTAAAGGTATGATCAAATCATACCAAAAGGGAAGGGCTTGATTGGAGTTGATTTGTCTCTTTACAAAAGAGATAAGTCAACCACTACCTAGCATGAAACATGGTTGAATTTTGCTTCCTCCAAGGGAGCATTTTCGGCCATCCTCAATATGGGAAGAAGTCCAACTTCTTCCTATTCCAAAATAAAAATTAATTCTCCTCTCGAGTCAAAATTTAACGGCCCCTGGTCGCGCTCTAGGCGCCCCTGTTGCCCCGGTGGGGATGGGCAAAGGGAAAGGGAAGGCCCGTGGTTCTCAGCGGTCTAAGGTAAATGATGTCTGCATGCATTGCCAAGGAAAGGGGCATTGGAAGAGGGAGTGCCCACAACTCCTCTCCGACCCAGGTATGTTTGTGGTTGAAGTAAACATGATAACTAATTCTGCTTCATGGATATTGGATACCAGGTGTGGTGCTCACATCTGCAATGATTTGCAGGCACTGTAAAGAAGTAGAAGGCTAACCAAGGATGAGATGATCTTGAGGCTAGGCGATGGTAAGGCCGTTGCTGCGGAAGCCGTAGGATCAACGGAGTTAGCCATTAGTAGTCATGTTAGGATTGTACTGAACGACTGTTTCTATGTACCTAGCATGATTAAAAGCATTGTATCTATCCTAATCCTTGACAAGGAGGGATATTCATTTACTATCAATAAAAACGGTTTTTTCATTATGAAAGAGGTATTTCTCATCTGCTTGGTATATTGGTAAACGGTCTGTACATACTTCAACAGTCTAATTGGATTATGACTGTGGAACACAAACGAAAATGGGATAATCATGATACGCACAAATATGGCATGCGAGGTTAGGTCATATCTCTAAAGATAGGATAAGAAGGTTGGTGGACTCAAAGAGTCTAGAAATAGACGATTTGGACAACCTACCGACCTGGGAATCCTGTCTGAAGGGAAAGATGATCAAGAAACCCTTTTTTGGACAAAGCACGCTAGCCAACGGTCTGGTGGATTTGATCCATACGGACATCTGTGGCCCACTAAATACTCAGGCTAGAGGTAGGTACTCGTACTTCATAACCTTTACCGATGATCACTCACGGTATGGTTATGTTTACCTGATGAGGTACAAGTCTGAAGCCTTTAGAAGGTATAAGGAATACAGACTTGAAGTAGAGAACCAAACCGGTCGAAAGATCAAAGCCCTTCTGTCGGACCGAGGTGGAGAGTATTTGAAGTTTACTGATTATCTAAAAGCGAATGGGATTCTCTCTCAGTGGACCCCTCCTGGAACACCACATCTCAATGGTGTGTATGAAAGGAGGAATGGGACCTTGTTGGACATGGTCCGATCCATGATGAGTTTTACCGAACTCCCCTTATCCTTCTGGGGATATGCTCTTGAGACAACGGCCAAAGTTTTGAACTTGGCGCCATCTATGAAGATATCCCAGATGCCATATGAGATATGGCATGGCAAGCCTGCCTCCTACAAATACTTGAAAGTGTGGGGTTGCCAAGAGATATGGCATATGTCAAGAGATTAGTGGGAGATAAACTGGACTCGAGGTCTAGTTTATGCAGGTTCATTGGCTATCCGAAAGAAACTGCGGGGTATGATCCCTCCGAGCAAAAGGTTTTGTCTAGCGAAATGCAGTGTTCTTGGAAAAGGATTTTCCATCGGATAGTCAACGCGATGAGGTACTCCTTGAGGAATCAAGTGAGGTACCCCATGAGGCGACAGTGGCATCTGAGCGGATAGTTCCCACTGATAATGTTCAAGTCCTCCTTAGGTCGGCCAGAGTATCCCATGCACCTGATAGGTATGGATTTTTGGGGCCTGATCGGTCAGTTGGATAATGATCCAAAGACATACGGAGAAGCGATGTCGGACATCGATTCGAATAAATGGCTTGAGGCCATGAAATTCGAGATGGACTCGATGGGTACAAACCAGGTTTGGACCCTAGTGGACCCACCCAAAGGGGTAAAACCCATAGGGTGTAAATGGGTCTACAAACGTAAGCTTGGAGCTGACGGGGAGGTTACAACCTTCAAAGCCAGGCTTGTGGCGAAGGGTTACACTCAGCGACCCCGGGTCGATTTTAAGGAAACCTACTCGCCCGTAGCAATGGCTAAGTCCATTCGGATACTGTTTGCCATAGCAGTATGGTATGACTATGAAATATGGCAGATGGACGTGAAAACCGCCTTCCTCAATAGTTTCGTAGAGGAAGAGATCTATATGGATCAACCGGAAGGTTTCACATCTGTTGGAGAAGAGCAGAAGGTCTGCCGTCTCCAAAGGTCCATCTATGGCCTCAAACAAGTTTCCCGAAACTGGAACATACGTTTTGATGAAGTCATACGGGGATATGATTTCATCAAGAACGAGTCCGATCCTTGTGTATACAAGAAGATCAGTGGGAGCTCAGTAGCATTTCTAGTACTTTACGTGGACAATATCTTACTTATTGGGAATGATGCTAAGATGTTGGGTACCACTAATGCTTGATTGTCAAGGCAATTCTCCATGAAGGATATGGGCGAGGCATCCTACATCCTTGGCATCAAGATCTACAGGGATAGATATAGAAGGATGTTAGGAATGACCCACTCAATTGCTGCCGCGTCTGTCCTGATTTTTAACATTTTTCGACCTTTCTTTTTCAGCACATAATATACAATGTAAACTGAAAATAAACATACAATTTTAAGATCCAATCTTAAACAAATCGCATGCATAATGTCCATCAAATTCAAACAAGTGAACAATCATATTTATTCATAGATTCACAATTAGACATGCTTATAAAAGCCGTAAAAATAAGTAGATCATGCGAAACACATAGATCTATGCCCCTTACATCGAACCGGGCCCTGATACCACTTGAAGGACAAGCGGATCCGCCCGGGAGCGCGAGTGGAAGCATGAGAATGCACATATTTAAATATATTCAAAAGCATAATCGTAAAATCCCAAGGGGTGTTCCCTTGGGTGCTCAATCGGGAGTTCGATGTAGGATGTACCAATATTACATACGCATATTGAACATAGGGCATAGAGAATAATAATAAACTACAAAAGCGTAATTGACCGAAGTTACCTTTGTATTTTATCTTGTGATCGGCTACTTGCGTTGTTCCTCTCCGGAATGCTCACAAAGCTCAAAAGTATGAACTCTCCAAAGGTGATCCACACCACACCGGAAGAGATGCTCATTTTCCTTGCTAGAGGAAAACGGATCTAGAAGGACTCGGTTTAAGAAGATCAACACCATCAATTAGTGTTCTCCTTAAACTCACTCTGTTCTTCCAATTGATCGTAGATCAAATGAAGAACACAAGTGTAGAGGGAGAGAGAGAGGCCAAGAGCTAAGGGAGAGAGATGAGTGATTTTTCTTCTTCCTTTCCTAGAAAAGATGAATAATGCTTTTCTCTTGCTTTGATGTTAGTATATACTCATATATATACATAATTAATGTGATGATTGGAATGTGTCTAGATTCATCCAAGAATATTTAGATTCATCCCAATCAATCCCATTTATTCTTCAACCAAGCCTACCATCTCTTAAGGTATGATTAAATTATACCAAAAGAGAGAGGCTTGATTATAATTGATTTGGTTCTTATCAAAAGAGACAAGTCAACCACATCAAGCACCGACATGGCCAATTTTTGCTCCTTCCAAGGTAGCATTTTCGGCCATGCTTATTTGAGGAAGAAGTTCAACTTCTTCCCATTCCAAAAATAGAATTAACACCTCTCGGATCAAAATTTAACGGACTGGGTTCAACTGTAATCCAATTACAACGAACCCAAAATTAAATCCAATTTAATTTAAGGTCCACTTAAATAATTTCCATTTATCTTTTAATCAAATTAAAAGATCCAACGTCTCAACTTTCTATGTTAATCGATAAATCCCATTTATCGATTAAACGAGGGCCCAATACAACCAATGGACAATCACTTAAGTAATCCAATTACTTATTCATCCTCCGAAATTGACTCCAAGTCAATTTCTCCACCTTCTCGATGATTTGTGTGTGACCCTTTAAGTTCACTCTCAGCTAGACTTGGGCCCGTGTCCAACAAGGGCCTGTTACCATGGGTGGCCATCTAGCAACGGTTCATAGCACTAGAGACTAGATGAATGTTGGCATGAACATTTAGGCACCAATTCCGTATGGGTATGGTCCTTTCGTCTACCGTCTCCCGGCCTTAGTCTAGGGTATGGAATTGGGCGTCGGTTCTCATCCTTGACTAGGCATCTATACTTAATACTCAAGACTACGCATGCCTCATTGCATCGACACAGGAAACCATTTCATGTTCGACCAACCACCGTGGCCACAGTTTTAAGCAGCATGAATGTATCTTCGAGTGCATAGGAGATACCTCTGTCATATACTAACAGGGGACGGATCCTCTTCTTGGAACCCACCGTCCTCGCTACATATTTTGAGTGCACTGGACAAGGCTTATCATGATCATCTTACAAAATGATGACCTCTCGCTAGATCTAAGATATAGTCATCCTATGCACATGACTGTCATGGTTCCTCATGTCTAAGTACTACTCCCGTACTATCAGAACCGGGAAAATCTAATCATACGCCTGTCGGCTCGGCCCCAGTCGACCAACCCATCAAGTCCGTGTAGGCGTCCTACGCCTGTCGCCGATGAAACACGACACTCATCCAATGAACACGACTCTTGATGCAAGTCTTTATAGGACTCTCGATGCCCTGTGTCAAGGTCCTCGACTTGGAACGTTTCAGACCCAACTCTTTATCAGTAATTGGTTTCATGACCACCATCCAATGCATGGCCCAACTACATGAGTTGTTAATCGTGGTATGTGGGCTTTGTTGCGATATATGTAAAATACCATTTTAGCATATGGAAAATGAGAGCAACAAAGAATGTACCAACGGTAACGAATACTCATTTTATTCATTACATAATATTAAATTACATCAAGTTGTCAAATAGGTTACAAAATGCCAAAACTATTGGCTTTCTGGTCACCTATTCTAACATAGTCCTTGGACTTGAGGAATCATGGCAGTCACATTCATATGATGGTTGTATCTAAAGTCTGGCAAGAGACGTCCGTATCTGGGATACGTTCATCATAAGTCTTATCTAGTGCAGTCAGAATATGTATTGCAGATGGTGGATTCCAAGATAGGATCCGTCACTTGTTAGTATATGGCAATCGCGTCTCCTATGCGCTCTGAGATGGTTTAAGCTTTTTAAGTCTGTGGCCACAGCGATTGATCGAATAGGGAATGGTTTCCTACGTCGATCAATAGAGCAAACGTGTCTCGAGTTATTGAGCATAGTTGTCTATGAAGGACAAGTGGATTTGCCTGAGAGCGCGAGCTGCAGACATTGAAATAATTAAAAGCATAATCGTAAATTCCAAGGGGTGTACCCTTGGGTGCTCAACCGGGCGTTCGATGTGGTATGTATCAATATTAAATACACATATTGAACATAGGCTATAGAGTGGAATAAACTACGAAAGCGTATGTAAACCGTTACCTTTGTAGTTTTTCACTTGCTTTGTTCCTCTCTAGAATGTCCACAAAGTTCAAACGTATGAACTCTCAAAAGGTGATCCACACCACACCGGAAGAAACCCTCATTTTTCTTGCTAGAAGAAAATGGGTTTAGAAGGACACGGTTTAAGAAGATGAACACTGTTAATTTAGTGTTCTTCTTAAACTCACTTTGTTTTTTCAAATGATCCTAGATCAAATGAGGAACAAAAGTGTCGGAAGAGGGAGAGATGGAGGCCAAGAATGAGAGGGAGAGAGTGTGTATATTTCTTCTTCTTTTCCTAGAAAAGATGAATAATTAATCCTCTTCATAGGTGTTAGTATATACTCATATATATACATAATTAATGTGATTATTGGAATGTGTCTAGGTTCATCCAAGGATGTTTAGATACATTCCAATCAATCACCATCAATTCTTCAATCAAGCCTACCAACTTTTAAGGTATGATCAAATCATACCAAAAGGGAAGGGCTTGATTGGAGTTGATTTGTCTCTTAACAAAAGAGACAAGTCAACTAACACCTAGCATCCAATATGACCGATTTTTGTTCCCTCCAAGGTGGCAATTTTCGGCCATGCTTATTTAGGGAAGAAGTCCAACTTCTTCCTATTCCAAAGATGTGATCCTTCAGTCTCTTCCACCCTCCTTCGACCAATTTAATGTTAACAATAACATGAACACACTTGAGAAGGGTATTCATGAGTTAATCAATATGTTGGTGCAATACGAGGCATCGACCAAAAAGTCCACACCGTCGGTATTGTTTGGAGGTGCTTTGACTTCCAAGACGAAACGCAAGGGTGCCGGACGTTGGAAAAGGAAGAAGGGAAAGGAAAAAACCGTCAAAGCAGTTACAAACACTAAGAGTGTTCCCATTGCAAAAGAGGGAGTGCCCCAAACTCCTCTCCAACCAAGGTATCTTTTGAAATAAATCGGTGGATCGTCCCGGGAATTGCGCGAATGCGGAAGCGCGATATAAAATAACATACAAAAATTAAAGCATGCTTTTAATAATAAAAGAACACGCTCAAGGGGTGTACCCTTGAGATTCCCGGGTGTTCGGTGTATCTCATGATTAAACAACATGTAAAGAAATCATGGAGGCCATAGAGTTGAAAATAAAGAGAGACGAAAAATAAAACGAGACCTACCCGTTGTCGTTTTCGTCTTCAACGGTTACATGCGTTGTTCCCCATTTTGCACCGAGATCTCGTTCTTGAGACCCTCCAAATCGTGACACACGATCCACCCACGTATCTTGCACGTCGTGCTAGCAACGAACAAATGTATATTTTGGAGTGGATGAATCAACAACACGTTATCAATTAACGATATTGATTCATCTAAGTTCTAATGTTCCAAGAACAAAAGAACTAGAAAATATTTTTTCTTGGAGAGTGGAGAGAGAGAGGGCGGACGAGAGAGAGGGGAGAGAGGCCGAAATTATGTGTGTGTTGTGTGTGTGTTGGAATTTCATCATCCTTCAAAAAGTTGGAAGCTAGAGGTATTTATAGAGGAGGAGTTTAATCCTCTTAAAACTCCTACTCTAAGAACTCTAATTTGTCTAGGATTTTGACCTAGTCAAAGTCCTAGTCAAACTAGTGTTTGACCTAGTCAAACAAATCCTAGCCTTCCATCTCCCCTTTCCATCTCAACTGTTGATTTTAATTTAATGGAATATTTAAATCCCATTAAATATTCCAAAAGGCTAAAAATAAATATAATAAATAAATATTAATATTTATTCTAAGCCCATTAAATCAACCCTTTAATAAATCCTATTTATTAATTTAATTCCCTTTATCAAATAGAAGGAATTAATTTCTCCAAGAAAATATAGGACCCGATTAAATCTAATTTAATCATTCCTTTACTCCAATATTTAATTCCAAATTAAATACTAAGTGTGTGTGGATAGTGTGTGACTCTTTAGGTTCACCTTTCAGTTAGAGTTGGTCGGATTCCTAGAATCCGTCCGTTACCATGGGTGGCCATCTAGCAACGGTCCATGGCACTAGAGACTAGGTGAAATAATTGGGGATGAACATTTAGGCTCTAACAGTACACTTGTCCTTCTGTCTTCGGTCTCATCACTTAGAGTCTAGGGCACGAAAAAAGCAGGTACCCATTTTGGACCTAAGTGTCGGTCTGTCCATACTAAACGACGCAAGGGAAACCTTCCCTTCTGTTCAGTTACTGTGGCCACAGATTTTAGGGACAAGACACAGAGCATACATGAGACTCAACTGTCAATACCTTTTGACAGGAGACAGATCCTTTCTTGGAAAATACTGTCACTCTGTACACCCGAGCTGCACTAGACATGGCTTATGACTACTCAAGAGTATTTTGGCAATCTCTCACCATATCTAAGATACAGACCTGATACACAGGTGAACTCAACAATTCCTCAAGTCAAAGGACTTAGCCTGTACCGTTGGAACCGGGAATACACGTCATACCTTGCTGACCATACTCAAGGTCCTCCGTAAGACGGTTCCCGCGAGTCACCTCAGTCAGCTGCTTCTTAGCATGCTGACTCACTAACACTGCTTAGACGACCTTCGTCACCCATCGATGAAATACGACAGCAGATGGTTAGTGCAAGTCTCAAAGGGAATCCCGGTACCCATTTTCGGGATTCCTTGACTTGGAGATTTCTGGAGTGATTCGATAAGACTGATTTCATGGACCTACCTCCAAGCGTAGTCCCAGTCCTCGAAATCGTTTCTCAGTCTGTGGGCTTTGTTTGTGTAGTGAACAGAAATGTAAATGCAGATAAGTATTATTATTTATTCTAAGCCCTTTAAATCAACCCTTTAATAAATCCTATTTATTAATTTAATTCCCTTTATCAAATAGAAGGAATTAATTTCTCCAAGAAAATATAGGACCCGATTAAATCTAATTTAATCATTCCTTTACTCCAATATTTAATTCCAAATTAAATACTAAGTGTGTGTGTGGATAGTGTGTGACTCTTTAGGTTCACCATTCAGCTAGACTTGGTCGGATTCCTAGAATCCGCCCGTTACCATGGGTGGCCATCTAGCAACGGTCCATGGCACTAGAGACTAGGTGAAATATTCGAGGATGAACATTTAGGCTCTAACAGTACACTTGTCCTTCTATCTTCAGTCTCATCACTTAGGGTCTAGGGCATGGAAAATGCAGGTACCCATTTTGGACCTAAGTGTCGGTCTCTCCTTACTAAACGCCGCAAGGGAAACCTTCCCTTCTGTTCAGTTACTGTGACCACAGATTTCAGGGACAAGACACAGAGCATACATGAGACTCAACTGTCAATACCTCATGACAGGAGACAGATCCTTTCTTGGAAACTACTGTCACTTTGTACACCCAAGCTGCACTAGACATGGCTTATGACTACTCAAGAGTATTTTGGCAATCTCTCACCATATCTAAGATACAGACCTGATGCACAGGTAAACTCAGCAGTTCCTCAAGTCAAAGGACTTAGCCTGTACCGTTGGAACCGGGAATACACGTCATACCTTGCTGACCATACTCAAGGTCCTCCGTAAGACGGTTCCCGCGAGTCACCTCAGTCAGCTGCTTCCTAGCATGCTGACCCACTAACACTGCTTAGACGACCTTCGTCACCCGTCGATGAGATACGACAGCAGATGCTTAGTGCAAGTCTCAAAGGGAATCCCGGTACCCATTTTCGGGATTCCTTGACTTGGAGATTTCTGGACTGATTCGGTAAGACTGATTTCATGGACCTACCTCCAAGCGTAGTCCCAGTCCCCGAAATCGTTTCTCAGTCTGTGGGCTTTGTTTGTGTAGTGAATAGAAATGTAAATGCAGATAAGTATTATTATTTATTCTAAGCCCTTTAAATCAACCCTTTAATAAATCCTATTTATTAATTTAAATCCCTTTATCAAATAGAAGGAATTAATTTCTCCAAGAAAATATAGGACCCGATTAAATCTAATTTAATCATTCCTTTACTCCAATATTTAATTCCAAATTAAATACTAAGTGTGTGTGTGGATAGTGTGTGACTCTTTAGGTTCACCATTCAGCTAGACTTGGTCGGATTCCTAGAATCCGCCCGTTACCATGGGTGGCCATCTAGCAACGGTCCATGGCACTAGAGACTAGGTGAAATATTCGGGGATGAACATTTAGGCTCTAACAGTACACTTGTCCTTCTATCTTCAGTCTCATCACTTAGGGTCTAGGGCATGGAAAATGCAGGTACCCATTTTGGACCTAAGTGTCGGTCTCTCCTTACTAAACGCCGCAAGGGAAACCTTCCCTTCTATTCAGTTACTGTGACCACAGATTTCAGGGACAAGACACAGAGCATACATGAGACTCAACTGTCAATACCTCATGACAGGAGACAGATCCTTTCTTGGAAACTACTGTCACTTTGTACACCCAAGCTGCACTAGACATGGCTTATGACTACTCAAGAGTATTTTGGCAATCTCTCACCATATCTAAGATACAGACCTGATGCACAGGTAAACTCAGCAGTTCCTCAAGTCAAAGGACTTGGCCTGTACCGTTGGAACCGGGAATACACGTCATACCTTGCTGACCATACTCAAGGTCCTCCGTAAGACGGTTCCCGCGAGTCACCTCAGTCAGCTGCTTCCTAGCATGCTGACCCACTAACACTGCTTAGACGACCTTCGTCACCCGTCGATGAAATACGACAGCAGATGCTTAGTGCAAGTCTCAAAGGGAATCCCGGTACCCATTTTCGGGATTCCTTGACTTGGAGATTTCCGGACTGATTCGGTAAGACTGATTTCATGGACCTACCTCCAAGCGTAGTCCCAGTCCCCGAAATCGTTTCTCAGTCTGTGGGTTTTGTTTGTGTAGTGAACAGAAATGTAAATGCAGATAAGTGAACGTAAACAAAGTATTGCCATATGAATTTTCACTTCTTTATTCATAAATGTTTGGGTTAATTACACTTACACCCCCCTCTGAGAATGTATAATTACACTTTCTCCCAAATTTTTTTTGAAATTACATTTACACCCCCTTCGAAAATTCTCTGTTTACACCTGACCCCATCCGTTAGAGTTTGAACGAAAAATGTTCATGTCAATTTTTCCCATCATTTAACATTCTCATGTATATTTTTGTACTTATAAGAGGATAAGTGTGACGTTTATGTATGGAGTGAGGCCAATATTATTATATTTTTTCCATATAAGTACAAAATTATTGCACGAGAATGTTAAATGAGAGATAAAATTGAAAATTTATGTAATTATTTTTGTTGAAATGAATATTTTCCGCCCAAACTTTAACGAATGGAGGTCAGGTGTAAACAAAGAATTTTTAGACGGGGTGTAAATGTAATTTCAAAACTTCTTTGGGGGAAAGTGTAATTATGCATTTTCAGAGAGGGTCTAAATGTAATTAACCCTAAATATTTTTATCAAATACCAGAGAATTGTCTAGACATAGGTTACATATTCCTGCCAAACTTGGCTTACATGGTCACCTATTCTAACAATTCGTGTATTTTGAATTTGATTTAAATTTACGGACAATTTCTCGCTTCCTCGCTTCCGCTCGCGCTCCCGGGCGGATCTGCTTGTCCTTCAAGTGGTATCAGAGCCCGGTTCGATGTAAGGGGCATAGATCTATGTGTTTGGCATGATCTACTTGCTTTTAAATGGCTTAGTCAGTATCGTAGATTACTCATACTCAGAGGATTCTGAACAAAGTGGGTAATTGACTTATTGGTCAAGTGGGAGATTGTTAGAATAGGTGACCAGAAAGTCAATGGTATTGGCTGTTCTGAGAACCATTCGTCAATCTATGAACAAGTAATATTATGTTAATGAATGTAGTAAGGATTCATAGGCATGAGTTTGTTGTACTTACTGCTTGCATCGTTACGATGTCACCACAAACGCCCACAGACTGAAATAACATTTCGGGAAATTGGAACTACGCTTGGATGTAGGTAATGAAATCAGTTTCGCCGAATCAGTCTGAAATACTCCAAGTCAAAGGAATCTCGAGACAGGGCATCGATAATCCTTTTGAGACTTGCACTAAGCATCTGCTGTCGTGTTTCATCGACGGGTGACGAGGATCGTCCAAGCAGTGTTAGTGGGTCGGCCTGCTGGGGAGCGGCCGACTGAGGTGACTCGCGGGAATCGTCATATAGAAGCTACTCGGGCTTGGTCGGTATGACTCGTATTCCCGGTTCCAATAGTACGGGATTAGTCCTCGGACTTGAGGATCACGGCAGTCCCCTACATACTAAGGTTGTATCTTGGATTTGGTGAAATTTGACCGACTATATCACATGGTCATCATAAGCCTCGTCCAGTGCAGTCGGAGTATGTAAGAACGGTGAATTCCAAGATAGGATCTGTCCCCTGTCAAAGGATATGACAGCAAGATCTCCTATGCGCTCGGAGATGGTTTAGACTCACAAAGTGTATGGCCATAGCACTTGATGTAGTGGGAAAGGATTTCCTACGTCGAGTTAAACCTATCTCGAGCATTAAGCATAGTTGCCTAGTCAAGAATGGGAACCGACCCCTAGACTAAAGGCCAGGAGACAGGCGACAGTAGGACCGTACCCGTATGTATCGAGCGTCGGTAGGACCGCACCTGCGTATAACTCGGAGCCTAAATGTTCACACCATAAATTCACCTAGTTTCTAGTGCCATGGATCGTTGCTAGATGGCCACCCATGGTAACGGACTACTTTGGTTATGAAATAACAAGAAGTAGGTCCAAGTCTAGCTGAAAGGTGAACCTAAAGAGTCACACCCGTTACACCAAAATGAAAGGGAATTAATTTGGAATTAATTCCGGGAGAAGGTTTAATTTAATAGAATTAAATTATACTTCTTGGAGATTCAAGCCTTGATGGATTATTTGGGATAATCGGGCTTGAGTTCATAAATTAGATTTATGAATTTTATAAAGCATGGGCTTTCCTTTTAATTAGATTAAAAGGGTGAATTAATTAATTAGTGGGCTTGGTATATTAAATAGGATTTAATATAAAGTCCATGGGACTATTTAAATTAGAATTAAATAATCCCATTCTATGGAATTAATTAATGGGCTTGGTATATTAAATAGGATTTAATATAAAGTCCATGGGACTATTTAATTTAGAATTAAATAAGTCCTTTCCATTAATTAATTAATGGGCTTAGTATATTAAATATGATTTAATATAATGTCCATGGGAATATTTAATTTAGAATTAAATAGGCCCATTCCATAAAGCCCACCAAAATGGATGGACAAGATTTAATCTAGAGAATGATGAGATGAAGGGCTATGATTAATTTGACTTAATCAATGCCTAATTTGACTAGGTCAAAATCCTAGTCAAAGTGTGTCTCTTTGGAAGAGTTTGAGAAGGAATGGGAAATTCCATCTTCTATAAATACTCAAAAAAAAAAAAAAAAAAACACACACTCACACCTAGTATTCTCTACAACTCTCATCTCTCAATTCCCTCTCAAATTTTCGTCCATCCCCTTTCTTTAATCTCCAAGAATACTACTTTGTTCTTCTTGATTTATTCAAGTTAAGAACATAAGAGACATTGATTGCGTTAATTCATAGCGTTTATCGATGTCTCTTCTCCCCAAAATAATTTCTTGCTAGCACAAGGGTTGTTTGCTTTCCGATGGAGCGAGTGAGATGATTTAGAGGGTCTCTTCTTTGAGATCTAGGTGCAAAACGGGGAACAATGCATGTAGCCGAAACGAAGACAAAACTACAACCGGGTAGGTTCTTTAATTTTGTTTTTTCCGGTTTCAATTCTATGGCCTCCATGTTGTGTTTTATTGAACATGAGATACACCGAACGCCCGGGAGAATCAAGGGCACACCCCTTGATTTGTTTATGTATGTTATGCATGATTTAAATTCCGTTTAATTATACTTTGTAATTTTTATTACGCACTATTTCGCGCTTCCACTATTCGCGTTAATCTCCCGGGCCGATCCACACAATCTTTCAGTGGTATCAGAGCCCCGTTCGGTGTATCGGCCTAGAATTCTATGTGCTATGTGCGTTTAAGCATGATAAACGTGTTTTAATTTACGTTTATAGCATGTTTATCGTAGATATTTATTTGCGTTTAATTTTGCATGGGATTTTGGATCTTGGTTTTCTTGAATGTGTTAATACATGTTCTAGGGTTGAATTTATCTTGTTGTTCAGAAAAATTGCATGAAAAGTCGAAAAGGAGTGAAAAACGACGAACCGGCAGCAGCAGCACGCTGCCCGCGCGCACAGGGGCGCGGCCGGTCGCGCGTGCAGGCAGGGGCCTGCGCGCGCCCGGCCAGCGCGCCCAGCGTGCGCGGACAGCGCGCGCGGCCGCGCACGCTGGCAAGGGCGCCTGCGCGCGTGCGGGCGCGCGCAAGCGCTAGGCGCGGCCGTCTGCGCTGGGCGCGCGCGCTGTGCACGCAGGCAGAGGCGCCTGCGCGCGCGCGCGCCTGGCCGGCCGGTTGTGCCGTTTTCCGTTTCTCTCCCGTTTTTGGATCGTTTTTCAAAACTGTTCTTACTGAATTATTTTTATGATATTTTCTGCATTATTCTGAACCCGTTGACATAGAATATTTATTTTTTGAAATTTGGAATTTCCTAAAATAAATATTGCTTGGTTGATGAGGAAAGGGTTTCCTAACAAGATTTAATTTTTGCAATGATTGCACCAATAATCAAAATTCATATGTGAAATTTCGCAATAATTTATGCGTTTTATGATGTTGGACATCATGGTTATTTTATGGCTTGAGTATGAGTAGATCTTGACATGTATTAATATTGCACAAATTGTTGGATTTTGGAATTCTTGAATAAATGGGCATATTCTTGAATTGTTGATTTTTGTGTTTCAGAAAATTTAATTTTTCTGTATAATTCTGGGAATTTTTCTGAATTAATTAACTTGGGGCATTTTAGTTTTGGTTGAGATTTTATATTTCAAAGAATTAATATTGCCTTGTTAATTATGGAAAAGGTTTTTCTAATAAAAATCGTTGTGCATAGGTTGCACTATTATCCAATGCTTGGTGTGAATATTTTACATGTAGTTTCTGCATTTATTTTATGGTATGGATTATCATGGATGTTGGTATAGCATATTTTACGTGGAATATGTATTTGTGCTATTTGATTTGACAAAGGATGATCACAAAACCCCTAGACTGCGTGTATGGTTTATTTATATTTATTTGTTTGTTGGGTTGTGGCCTGTGTGCCTCTTTATTTTCCTCTCTGTCTCTCTTCTAGTTGCCTTGGAATAATAAGGCTTTCTCTCTTCCTCCTCATGTACTCCCCCCAAATGTTTAATTGGGGTTTCTTCTTTTATGATGTAATGAGAGTAGAATTAGTGGTGAGGTTTTATTTTTTGCAAATAAAAGCTGCAAGAGAAGACAAGCCCAAGGTGTTGGAGGCCCATGGAGGTTGCCATCAGATGGCCCACAGAGGATCCATGGAGAAGAAGCCCGGTGTAGGCCCACGATGGAGAGCCCAAGAAGATAAAGAGGACTTACAAGGCCCATTGCATGTAATGGGTTATTAAATCTTGTAATAGCGTAGGGCCTACCCTTAGATTGACCATAGATCCACTGCGGGCTCAGTGGGTCGCATAGGTTTGGGCTTGTGATCATCCTACAGGGGCGTGCTAGGCTTTATTTTGCATGCGATGCGTATTATATGCTTATGATTATTCTATATGCTTTATGTATGGTTACATTCACGCTTAGAATATTTCTCCCATAACGCATGCAATGCAATACTTAATATGTGATGAGGTCTCGTTCTATCAAAACTCTCACTTGGTTGAACCAAGTTAAATATAGACCCTTAATAAATGGACTAGGACTCTGGGAGTCTGTCCAAGCCTTCCATCCATGGCAAAAGTGAGGAAGATCTTTTAGGTCGATAGCGTGGTCTCACGAGTCGTGGCACGACTATCGTGCTTAAAAGAAGCTGCACTTTGTCATGAACGATGAGTAGACTGCTGTTACCTGTCTCACGAGTCGTGGGGGTAGCAGTGAGTCTATGAATCGGTTGATTGGGTCGGGTCTAACGCCCGAATAACGTGATTCGCTTGGAGTCCTCGGGATCACGTGAAAGGGTGAGGCAATTATCTTGGGAATCTCGTGGAACAAGAATGGTATGGAATACCTCCCACGGGTTCTTTTCCCATGCGAATCGTAAAAGCGGGGTATGGGGGAGATCGCTGTGGATCCTGAGCCCACTAGGAAAGGATTTCCCGAAAACAACGTTTGAGAGTGCCGTGTTTTCGTAGAAATAGTGGGAGAGGTTAAGGACTAAAGACCGAGACTTAACCAAAATATTACTTCACTCTACTTATTATTTTCTGCTTTACATATATGTTGTGAATGTCTAAGAAACCACCAAACACGTCTCTAAGAGGCTCATTAAAAGGGAACCAATTACACGGATTGACTGCGAAATCTTAAGATGGTCTTAGATTTCCAGAACCTTAACTCACATAACTGGATGAGGATGTTCCTCAGCGCTTGCCGGAGGGGTCGACAACTAAGGCAACGCTTGGCGTTCAAAAGTTGAAGGATGACCACCGGCAAGTAGGATATAATGATGTTGGCTCAAACTATGCTTCGTTTGCATCATGTCTATATGGTCTTGGACTAGCATGTGGGGTAAAATGCAACGAAGGCATGTTTGGAGCTAAGATGACGGAAGGAATGTCGGTACAAAGAACATGGAGTGATGATGCAATCCCTAGTGGAGAAGCTCAAAAGACCTCCACGTCAGTTTTGAAAAGGAGACGTACATTGACATGATCCTTCAGTCTCTTCCTCCCTCCTACGAACCATTAATTATCAACATGAATGAGCTTAGAAAAGATCTTCATAGGTTGGTAATTATGTTGGTCTAGTACGAAGCAACGATTGTAAAATCTGCGCCGTCGGTACTAGTAGGAGAGGCTTCAACCTCCATAGCGAAAGGCAAGGGTGCCAGACGCTAAAAGAGGAAGAAGGGTAAGGTAACATCAACTATTAAAGCACTTCAAGTGTTGTTCCTTTACAACACAAGGTGGAGGTAAAGGAAAGAGCAAAAGGTTCAAGCAGTCAAGTTCATAGATTTCTAAGAACGTAAGCATTCACTGTCTTAAAGAGGGCCATTGGAAAAGGGAGCATCCTGAACCTCTCTCCAATGTAGGTAAAATTTGATATTGAGTATTGACATGATCACTTTTACTCTATTTGGTATTTGATACCATTCCTATCACTAATCTGCGGGTGGTTTGCAAAAAGTGAATAAGGACTTAAAAGCCAAGAACAGTTCTAGGATTCAACAATGGCAAGGTCCATTGATGAAAAGGACTAGAGACTTGTTAGGCCCATAATCGTGATCATGTTAGGATAATATAGGAATTACGTAACCTAGCATGATCAAAAGTATGTCTCTTTGTTGGACAAAGGTTTTATCACATACATATTTGATCAAACAAAATTATTGAATATTGATTTATGTTTGCTAGTAGTTACACGTAAATCCCTAGAACACCATCCCATAAAAGGTTTATGAATACTCAAAATTCTAATTATCTAAATGGATTAATCAAGACCAACTTACATATTTGGCATCTACAACAGCTAGGACGTTTCTTCTTATTAAAAGATAAGTAAATTGGAAAGTTCGATGAATCTAGAAATAGATGATTCGAATCGACTAAATTTACAAGTCTTTTATGAAGAAGAAAGTCCGAAAGCTCTTTGTTGGACAAAGTAGGCTTGCCAAATAGTCTATTGGAAAGGATCCAATAAGACAACTGTAGGTTACTAATACACAAGACCATAAGAGGGTTCGAAAGTCTAAAGATCGCACAGGAGGTTTGGGAATTAGACTTAAGGAGGTGAATCATAAATGGTTGCAAAATTAAACCTGTTTCGATAGGATCGAAAAGGCCGTCTATTTAGTGGGAGCTCTTGAGCATCCAAGTTGAGAGTGGAATTCTCAATGAAACATTTCCTGTAAAGGCCAAGTATGACGGTCTCTGATAAAGGGAACGATCGAATCTCGTTGGACGAAGATCGATCGAAGTTTCGCCCAATTACCTTAGCCCGTGTAGACGTAGACTCAAAATTGCCAACGTAAGGAACGTGGCACTTTGCTAGGAGTCACGCACAAGGAGCCATGATTTGGCAAGCCTGTGTCCCGACAAAGTCCTTGAGCATGTAGAAGGATCCTACATACGTCAAGGGACTAGTGGGAGACAAATTAGACTCGGTGTCTAATTTGTACAAGTTTACGACAAAATAATACTAACATTGCTTAGAATCGCATTTCTTAAATTGATCATATTCCAAGTCCCCTTAAGAACGAACCCGAATGTCGTAAGAGGTACGAGTGATCGGGATATGTTCGGTCAAATTTGGATAGTAATCCAAATGACCTGCAGAACGTGATGTTGGACATTGTAGTAGGATTTATGGAGAGGAGCCATAGAATCCACTAGAAAATTCAAACAAGGTTTGAAACACCGCATAACTGGAATATTCGTTTTGACGAGCTCATATGGAGCATGACTCGGTCTTAAACGACGTAGGTGATCAGTGGGAGTAGAAATGGTATTCCATGTGTTTAAGTGTGTAATGTCTTGATTCTTGGATGAATTCAAGACATTAGGAATCACTAAAACACAACTGTAACTCACGAAAATTCTCCATGACACTTTAAGGGTTCCCACATACATATCATGAATTGAGTTTTTCAGAGATTTAGTCAGTGATAGACTGATGAGAAAACTCAAACATGTAGAGGGACAAGTTGTTCGAGACTCAGTCATAGTAAGACTGATGAGAAAACTTGGATACTATGCATAAAGCATCAAGCCATTCAAGACTTAGTCACGGTGGACTAATGAGAAGGCTTGGATGTTGAGTATCCCCTATGTCTTAACCCTAGGCAAACATATGATATGTTTACTCGGTGCATAGGAACCGATGTTGAGAGTGCTTCTAGCATGGCTCAAATAAATCGGTAATGCATTGAGGGGTTGAAGACAACAATCAAGAACGATCCTTAGTAGCTGAATAAGGACTAAAGATGTGTTCATGATGCACTGTCTGTTGAGAGTTGTTTTGGAAGGCTAAAGCGATACTAGCTTCCAGAGCATAAGTGAAAACCAGTTAGTCTCAAAGGTATGCACAGTCAGGCCTAATGACGAATGCATCGGATAGTGGTCACTGATGAAGACCGCGTCCATAGGATGGACGTGGCGCCTAGCACGACCAAGCCACATTCGCCTATATGGCAGGCAACTTGACTATGGGAGTATTGGCACGAGACCTCATCACAAGATCCACGAAAATATTCTTAGACAACCACCATCTCTAAGAGGCAATGGTGGATAGAGGTAACACGGTTAGACCGTATTGCTTCGCAAGGAAATATAAGCGGACTCACAATACCTTAGTCAGTATCGTAGATTACTCATACTCAGAGGATTCTGAACAAAGTGGGTAAATGACTTATTGGTCAAGTGGGAGATTGTTAGAATAGGGGACCAGAAAGCCAATGGTATTGGCTGTTCTGAGAACCATTCGTCAATCTGTGAACAAGTAATATTATGTTAATGAATGTAGTAAGGATTCATAGGCATGAGTTTGTTGTACTTACTGCTTGCATCGTTACGATGTCACAACAAACGCCCACAGACTGAAATAACATTTCGGGAAATTGGAACTACGCTTGGAGGTAGGTAATGAAATTAGTTTCGCCGAATCAGTCTGAAATACTCCAAGTCAAAGGAATCTCGAGACAGAGCATCGATAATCCTTTTGAGACTTCCATTAAGCATCTGCTGTCGTGTTTCATCGACGGGTGACGAGGATCGTCTAAGCAGTGTTAGTGGGTCGGCCTGCTGGGGAGCGGCCGACTGAGGTGACTCGCGGGAATCGTCATATAGAAGCTACTCGGGCTTGGTCGGTATGACTCGTATTCCCGGTTCCGATAGTACGGGATTAGTCCTCGGACTTGAGGATCACGGCAGTCCCCTACATACTAAGGTTGTATCTTGGATCTGGTGAAATTTGACCGACTATATCACATGGTCATCATAAGCCTCGTCCAGTGCAGTCGGAGTATGTAAGAACGGTGCATTCCAAGATAGGATCTGTCCCCTGTCAAAGGATATGACAGCAAGATCTCCTATGCGCTCGGAGATGGTTTAGACTCACAAAGTCTATGGCCATAGCACTTGATGTAGTGGGAAAGGATTTCCTACGTCGAGTTAAACCTATCTCGAGCATTATGCATAGTTGCCTAGTCAGGAATGGGAACCGACCCCTAGACTAAAGGCCGGGAGACAGGCGACAGTAGGACCGTACCCGTACGTATCGAGCGTCGGTAGGACAGCACCTGCGTATAACTCGGAGCCTAAATGTTCACACCATAAATTCACCTAGTCTCTAGTGCCATGGACCGTTGCTAGATGGCCACCCATGGTAACGGACTACTTTGGTTATGAAATAACAAGAAGTAGGTCCAAGTCTAGCTGAAAGGTGAACCTAAAGAGTCACACCCGTTACACCAAAATGAAAGGGAATTAATTTGGAATTAATTCCGGGAGAAGGTTTAATTTAATAGAATTAAATTATACTTCTTGGAGATTCAAGCTTCGATGGATTATTTGGGATAATCGGGCTTGAGTTCATAAATTAGATTTATGAATTTTATAAAGCATGGGCTTTCCTTTTAATTAGATTAAAAGGGTGAATTAATTAATTAGTGGGCTTGGTATATTAAATAGGATTTAATATAAAGTCCATGGGACTATTTAATTTAGAATTAAATAATCCCATTCTATGGAATTAATTAATGGGCTTGGTATATTAAATAGGATTTAATATAAAGTCCATGGGACTATTTAATTTAGAATTAAATAAGTCCTTTCCATTAATTAATTAATGGGCTTAGTATATTAAATATGATTTAATATAAAGTCCATGGGAATATTTAATTTAGAATTAAATAGGCCCATTCCATAAAGCCCACCAAAATGGATGGACAAGATTTAATCTAGAGAATGATGAGATGAAGGGCTATGATTAATTTGACTTAATAAATGTCTAATTTGACTAGGATTTGACTAGGTCAAAATCCTAGTCAAAGTGTGTCTCTTTGGAAGAGTTTGAGAAGGAATGGGAAATTCCATCTTCTATAAATACTCAAAAAAAAAAAAAAAACACACACTCACACCTAGTATTCTCTACAACTCTCATCTCTCAATTCCCTCTCAAATTTTCGTCCATCCCCTTTCTTTAATCTCCAAGAATACTACTTTGTTCTTCTTGATTTATTCAAGTTAAGAACATAAGAGACATTGATTGCATTAATTCATAGCGTTTATCGATGTCTCTTCTCCCCAAAATAATTTCTTTCTAGCACAAGGGTTGTTTGCTTTCCGATGGAGCGAGTGAGATGATTTAGAGGGTCTCTTCTTTGAGATCTAGGTGCAAAACGGGGAACAATGCATGTAGCCGAAACGAAGACAAAACTACAACCGGGTAGGTTCTTTAATTTCGTTTTTTCCGGTTTCAATTCTATGGCCTCCATGTTGTGTTTTATTGAACATGAGATACACCGAACGCCCGGGAGAATCAAGGGCACACCCCTTGATTCGTTTATGTATGTTATGCATGATTTAAATTCCGTTTAATTATGCTTTGTAATTTTTAGTACGCACTATTTCGCGCTTCCACTATTCGCGTTAATCTCCCGGGCCGATCCACACAATCTTTCATGCGTGCCTCTTGTTTGTGGGACTATCATCTCCCGTATTTTCAGCCTCATGATGTTAAGGCTTGTTTTCTTTATTACCGATGTATTACTTTTAGTTGTAATGAGAGTAGATAGGATTGGTGAGGTTTCAATTTTAACAAGCAATTGGAGTCGGAGACCCCAAGGAGGAGCATCAAGGCGTGAAACAAGAAGCACTTCAAGGCACATTGGAATGACAATGGGTTTATTATTATTGTAATAATTTAGGACCACCCTAGACAGACCATAGACTCACTGCGGGCTCAGTGGGTCGCATAGGTTGGGCTTGTGATCATCCTAAACAGGGGTATGCTATGTTTTCTGCATGCGGCGTATTTATTTATCGCTTTAAATATTGGATATTTATGCATGCTAAAACACAATAATGTGATGAGGTCTCGGTCATACACAAATTCTCATTTGGTTGGACATAATTAAATATTAGGCCCAGAATGGACTTGGATCAAAATGGTATTTTGGTCTGTCCGAGCCTTCCATCCACAGCAATGTGGTGAGGAAGCTACCACTACCCAAGTGTGGTGAGTAACATGGTTCGCTTGGAGTCCTCGGGACCATGTGAATAGGTGAGGCAATATCTTGGGAATCTCATTGGATGAGATTGATATTGGATATCTTCCACAAGGTCTTCTTCATGTGAATCGTAAAAGCGGGGCATGGAGATTACGCTTGTGGATCCCAAGCCCACTAGGAAATGGTTTCCCGAAACTCCGCTTGAGAGTGGCGGACTTTCGTATAAATAGTGGGAGGGTTAAAGACTAAAAGACCAAGTCTTCAACTTGAACAATAATATTACCATCATCTGCTAATTTCTGCTTTACATTTTTTAATAATGTAGATATGTCTAAGAACCCGTTAACCATGATTCTTGAGACAAACAATTTCAACGGAACAAACTACTCGGACTGGCTGAGAAACCTGAGGATTGTCCTTGGTTTCGAGAACCAAGGCTACGTCTTGGACGAGCCACCACCGAGCGACTTACCGGAGGGGTCCACGCCTGAAGAACGTTTGACGTTTGAGAAATGGCATGAGGACAATCGGAAAGTACGCAGTATCATACTGGCTTCGATGTCTAACGACATCTAGAAGTAGTATGAGAGGCTGGACAACGTCTCCGCCATAATGCTCCGCATGAACGAGGTTTATGCGGTTCCGGATAGGCATATTAGATATGCCGCCACAAAAGCATTCTTTGGCACCAAGCTCGCTGAAGGAGCGTCTGTACAGAGTCATGGGGTCAAGATGCTCTCCCTAGTGCAAAAACTCGAGGACCTTAAAGCTGGGCTTAACAATGACACGTACATTGACGTGATCCTCCAGTCGCTTCCTCCATCCTATGACCCATTTGTTGTAAACTACAACATGAACGGACTTGAGAAGTCTATTCATGAGTTGATCAACATGCTGGTCCAATACGAGGCAACAACCCACAAGTCGGCGCCGACGGTATTGATAGGAGAGGCTTCGACCTCCAAGGCGAATGGCAAAAGGGCCGGACGCTGGAAGAGGAAGAAGGGCAAAGGGAAGACGGTTGTGGCCCCTGCTCACGCTCCGGGCGTCCCTGTTGCTCCGATTGGACCGAGCAAAGGGAAAGGGAAGGCTCGTGGTTCTCAGCGGTCCAAGGCAAATGATGTCTGCATACATTGCCAAGGGAAAGGGCATTGGAAGAGGGAGTGCCCACAACTCCTCTCCAACCCAAGTGTGTTTGTGGTTGAAGTTAATATGATTACTAATTCTGTTTCATGGGTATTGGATATCGGGTGTGGTGCTCACATCTGCAATGATTTGCAGACACTGCAAAGAAGCAAAAGGCTAACCAAGGATGAGATGATCCTGAGGCTAGGCGATGGCAAGGCCGTTGCTGCGGAGGCCGTAGGATCACTAGAGTTAGCCATTAGTAGTCATGTTAGGATTGTACTGAACGACTGTTTCTATGTACCTAGCATGATTAAAAGCATTGTTTCCATCCCGGTCCTTGATAAGGAGGGATATGAATTTACCATCAATAAAAACGGTTTTTTCATTATCAAAGATGGTATTTCTCATTTGCTTGGTACATTTGTCAACGGTCTGTACATACTTCAACAGTCTAATTGGATTATGACTGCAGAACACAAACGAAAACGTGATGATCATAATAACGCACAGATATGGCATGCGAGGTTAGGTCATATCTCTAAAGATAGGATAAGAAGGTTGGTGGACTCAAAGAGTCTAGAAATAGATGATTTGGACAACCTACCGACCTGCGAATCCTGTCTAAAGGGAAAGATGACCAAGAAACCCTTTGTTGGACAAAGTATGCTAGCCAGTGGTCTGTTGGATTTGATCCATACAGATGTCTGTGGTCCACTAAATACTCAGGCTAGAGGTGGGTACTCGTACTTCATAACCTTCACCGATGATCACTCACGGTATGGTTATGTTTACCTGATGAGGTACAAGTCACAAGCCTTTGGAAGGTTTAAGGAATACAGACTTGAAGTAGAGAACCAAACCGGTCGAAAGATCAAAGCCCTTCGGTCGGACCGAGGTGGAGAGTATTTGAGTGGTGAGTTTACTGATTATCTAAAAGAGAATGGGATTCTCTCTCAGTGTTCCAGGAGGGGTCCACTGAGAGAGAATCCCATTCTCTTTTAGATAATCAGTAAACTCACCACTCAAATACTCTCCACCTCGGTCCGACCGAAGGGCTTTGATCTTTCGACCGGTTTGGTTCTCTACTTCAAGTCTGTATTCATTAAACCTTCCAAAGGCTTCAGACTTGTACCTCATCAGGTAAACATAACCATACCGTGAGTGATCATCGGTAAAGGTTATGAAGTACGAGTATCCACCTCTAGCTTGAGTATTTAGTGGACCACAGACATCTGTATGGATCAAATCCAATAGACCACTGGCTAGCGTACTTTGTCCAACAAAGGGTTTCTTGGTCATCTTTCCCTTTAGACAGGATTCACAGGTCGGTAGGTTGTCCAAATCGTCTATTTCTAGACTCTTTGAGTCCACCAACCTTCTTATCCTATCTTTAGAGATATGACCTAACCTCGCATGCCATATCTGTGCGTTAGTATGATCATCACGTTTTTGTTTGTGTTCTGCAGTCATAATCCAATTAGACTGTTGAAGTATGTACAGACCGTTGACCAATGTACCAAGCAAATGAGAAATACAATCTTTGATAATGAAAAAATCATTTTTATTGATGGTAAATTCATATCCCTCCTTATCAAGGACCGGGATGGAAACAATGTTTTTAATCATGCTAGGTACATAGAAACAGTCGTTCAGTACAATCCTAACATGAGTACTAATGGCTAACTCTAGTGATCCTACGGCCTCCGCAGCAACGGCCTTGCCATCGCCTAGCCTCAGGATCATCTCATCCTTGGTTAGCCTTCTGCTTCTTTGCAGTGCCTGCAAATCATTGCAGATGTGAGCACCACACCCGGTATCCAATACCCATGAAGCAGAATTAGTAATCATATTAACTTCAACCACAAACACACCTGGGTTGGAGAGGAGTTGTGGGCACTCCCTTTTCCAATGCCCTTTCCCTTGGCAATGCATGCAGACATCATTTGCCTTGGACCGCTGAGAACCACGGGCCTTCCCTTTCCCTTTGCTTGGTCCAACCGGAACAACAGGGACGCCCGGAGCGTGAGCAGGGGCCACAACCGTCTTCCCTTTGCCCTTATTCCTCTTCCAGCGTCCGGCCCTCTTGCCATTCGCCTTGGAGGTCGAAGCCTCTCCTATCAATACCGCCGGCGCCGACTTGTGGGTCGTTGCCTCGTATTGGACCAACATGTTGATCAACTCATGAATAGACTTCTCAAGTCCGTTCATGTTGTAGTTTACAACAAACGGGTCATAGGATGGAGGAAGCGACTGGAGGATCACGTCAATGTACGTGTCATTGTTAAGCCCAGCTTTAAGGTCCTCGAGTTTCTCCACTAGGGAGAGCATCTTGACCCCATGACTCTGTACAGACGCTCCTTCAGCGAGCTTGGTGCCAAAGAATGCTTTTGTGGCGGCATATCTAATATGCCTATCCGGAACCGCATAAACCTCGTTCATGCGGAGCATTATGGCGGAGACGTTGTCCAGCCTCTCATACTGCTTCTGGATGTCGTTAGACATCGAAGCCAGTATGATACTGCGTACTTTCCGGTTGTCCTCATGCCATTTCTCGAACGTCAAACGTTCTTCAGGCGTGGACCCCTCCGGTAAGTTGCTCGGTGGCGGCTCGTCCAAGACGTAGCCTTGGTTCTCGAAACCGAGGACAATCCTCAGGTTTCTTAGCCAGTCCGAGTAGTTCGTTCCGTTGAATTTGTTAGTCTCAAGAATCATGGTTAACGGGTTCTTAGACATATCTACATTATTAAAAAATGTAAAGCAGAAATTAGCAGATGATGGTAACATTATTGTTCAAGTTGAAGACTTGTCTTTTAGTCTTTAACCCTCCCACTATTTATACGAAAGTCCGCCACTCTCAAGCGGAGTTTCGGGAAACCATTTCCTTGTGGGCTTGGGATCCACAAGCGTAATCTCCATGCCCCGCTTTTACGATTCACATGAAAAAGACCTTGTGGGAGATATCCAATATCATTCTCATCCAATGAGATTCCCAAGATATTTTGCCTCACCTATTCACATGGTCCCGAGGAATCCAAGCGAACCATGTCACTTAGTGTTGGGCCCGACCCATCAACCAAATCATGCCTCAAACTGTCGCCCCCAACGACTCGTGAGACAGGAAAACAGCGAGCGCAGTCTCTTTTTCTTCTCAACAATAGTGCAGCTTTCCCCTAATCCAAGTGTGCCACGACTCGTGAGACCACACTTGGGTAGTGGTAGCTTCCTCACCACATTGCTGTGGATGGAAGGCTCGGACAGACCAAAATACCATTTTGATCCAAGTCCGTTCTTGGCCTAATATTTAATTTGGTCCAACCAAATGAGAGTTTGTGTATGACCGAGACCTCATCACATTATTGTGTTTTAGCATGCATAAATCTCCAATATTTAAAGCGATAAATAAAAAACGCCGCACGCATAAAACATAGCATACCCCTGTTAGGATGATCACAAGCCCAACCTATGCAACCCACTGAGTCTATGGTCTGCCTAGGGTGGTCCTAAATTATTACAATAGTAATATACCTAGTGTCATTCCAATGGGCCTTGTAGTGCTCTTTTTTCACGCCTTGATGCTCCTCCTTGGGGTCTCCGACTCCAATTGCTTGTTAAAATTGAAACCTCACCAATCCTATCTACTCTCATTACAACTGAAAGTAATACATCGGTAATAAAGAAAACAAGCCTTAACATCATGAGGCTGAAAATACGGGAGATGATAGTCCCAAAAAACAAGAGGCACGCAGGCCCCACCCAACAGAAAATAAATAAGCATTCATTCATCCATACACAAGGTCTAGGGCTTTGTGATCATCCCATGTTGATTCCATCAACTCACATATAACATAATTATTCAAAATAATCATGCAATAAAACCAATGGATATTCCAAATATCCAAGTGATGTCCAACATCACAAAAGCATAAACATATAAATAATATGCAAAATTCAAATTTCAAATTTAATGGACATTTTACACAATGCATCCAATGCATGTATTACTCACAAATTAATTAAGCAAATTTAATTCACGGAATAATCCAATTATCCCAAAATCAAAAATGCAAAATTAACATATTTTCAGAATATTGTGCAGAAAATACAGAAAATCGAATTTTCCGGAAAAAGTCGAAAAACGACACAAAACGGCCAAGCCGTTGTGCTGGCCGGCCGCCCGCGCGCACAGGGCAGCGTGCTGGCCCTCGGCCAGCACCGGCCGGCTGCGCACAGCACGCGCGCGCGCCCCTGCGCGCGCGCCTGTGCGCAGAGGCCAGCGCGGCGCGCGCGCGCGTGCTGTGCGCAGCGTCCGCGTGCTGGCCACTGCCGGCCCGACCAAAATTTTTTTTTTTTTTGTTTTTTTTAAAATTGTTTCAGCACAATAACATTAATATTATTCTGAAAATAAGCATGAAATTTTAGATCCAATCTAACAAAATTAAGCATGCCAAAAGTCCATTAAATCCAAACAATTGAATCATCATATTATTCATATATTTATGTAATCTAACATGCCAATAAAGCCATTTAAAAGCAAGTAGATCATGCCAAACACATAGATCTATGCCCCTTACATCGAACCGGGCTCTGATACCACTTGAAGGACAAGCGGATCCGCCCGGGAGCGCGAGCGGAAGCGAGAAAAGCGAGAAATTGCGTAAATTTAAATCAAATTCAAAATACACGAATCCCAAGGGGTGTACCCTTGGGTGCTCAACCGGGCGTTCGATGTAGGATGTGTAAATATTAAAACATATATTTAAACACATAGGGCATAGATATACAAATGAAATCAATCAAAGCGTAATAAACCGTTACCTTTGATTGTTTAGCGTATGCTCCCGGCTACTAGCGTTGTTCCTTCTCCGGAATGCTCACGAAATCCAAACGTATGGATTCTCCAAAGGTGATCCACACCACACCGGAAGAAACACACGTTCTTCTTGCTAGAAAAGAACGGGTTTAGGAAGGAATCGGTTTAAGAGAAGAACACTATGAATTAGTGTTCTCTTAAACTTACTTTGTTCTTCTTGTTGATTCAAAATCAAGTGAAGAACACAAGTGTAAGAGAGGGAGGGAGCACGAAATTTTGAGAGAGAGGAGAGGAGTTTTGTCTTCTCTTTTTCCTAGAAAAAAATGAATAATGAATCACTTATGCTAGGTGTTGTATATTCTAATATATATACATAATTAATGTGATTATTGGAATGTGTCTAGGTTCATCCAAGGATGTCTAGATTCATTCCAATCAATCACCATCAATTCTTCAATCAAGCCTACCAAAATTTATGGTATGATCAAATCATACCAAAAGGGAAGAGCTTGATTGGAGTTGATTTGTCTCTTTCCAAAAGAGACAAGTCAACATACCACCTAGCATGCAACATGGCTGATTTTGCTTCCTCCAAGGGAGCATGTCGGCTATGTTTAATTAAGGGAAGGAGTCCAACTTCTTCCTATTCCAAATTAGGAATTATTTCTCCTCTCGGGTATAATTTAACGGACCGGGTTTTATCGTAATCCAATTACGACGAACCCAATATTCAATCCAATTTAATGTCCACTTAAATTATTCCCGTTGATCTTTTAATCCAATTAAAAGATCCAATGTCTCAACATCTCAACTTTCCATATTTAATCGAAAATCCAATTTACCGATTAAATAAAAGTCCGATACAATATCGGCCGGTCCATCTAATGGACTTTCCCTTAAGTAATTCAATTACTTATTTTATCCTTCGAGATTGACTCCAAGTCGATCTCTCAACCTCCTTGGTGATTTGTGTGTGACCCTTTAGGTTCACCCTCAGCTAGACTTGGGCCCGTGTCCCACAGGGGCCCGTTACCATGGGTGGCCGTCTAGCAACGGTCCATGGCACTAGAGACTAGGTGAATTGGCATGAACATTTAGGCGCCGATTCCGTACGGGTACGATCCTTCCGTCTACCGTCTCCCGGCCTTAGTCTAGGGTATGGAATTAGGCGTCGGTTCCCATCCTTGACTAGGCATCTATGCTTAATACTCGAGACCACGTATGCTTCGTTGTGTCGACACAGGAAAACCATTCCCTGTTCGACCAACCACTGTGGCCACAGCTTCAAACAGCATGAACGTGTCTCCGAGTGCATAGGAGATACCTCTGTCACATACTGACAGGGGACGGATCCTCTTCTTGGAATCCACTGTCCTCGCTACACATTCTGACTGCACTGGACAAGGCTTATGATAATCATCTTACAGAATTATTACCTCTCGCCAGATCCAAGATACAGCCGTCCTGTACACGCGACTGCCATGATCCCTCAAGTCTGAGGATTACTCCCGTACTATCGGAACCGGGGAAAAACAATCATACCGACCAAGCCTCCAAGGCTTCCATATGATGATCCCCGCGAGTCAGTCCAGTCGGCTCGACCCCAGTCGACCAACCTATCAAGATCGTGTAGGCGTCCCACGCCTGTCGCCGATGAAACACGGCACTCATCTAATGAACACGACTCTTGACGCAAGTCTCAATAGGACTCTCGATGCTCTGTCTCGAGGTCCTCGACTTGGAACGTTTCAGACCCAACTCTTAATCAGTTGGTTTCATGACCAGCATCCAATGCGTGGCCCAACTGCACGAGTTGTTATCCATGGTCTGTGGGCTTTGTTGTGATATAAGTTAAACACCATTTTAACAAATGTAAGATGAGCGCAACAAAGAAGGTACCATTGGTGACGAACACTCATCTTATTCATCACATAATAATATTACATTCACATCAAGTTGTCGGATAGGTTACAAATTGCCAAACCTATTGGCTTTCTGGTCACCTATTCCAACATGAATATGAAGTGAAATTCATTCGGGTATTTACTTTGTTTGTGTTCACGTTATCTGCTTTATAAACTGTTCACTACGCAAACAAAGCCCACAGACTGAAAACGCATTTCGGGGACTGGGACTATGCTTGTAGGTAGGTCCATGAAATCAGTCCCGCCAAATCAGTCTGAAAATCTCCAAGTCAAGGAATCTCGAAAGTGGGTACCGAGATTCCCTTTGAGACTTGCACTAAGCATCTGCTGTCGTATTTGATCGACGGGTGACGAAGGTCGTCTAAGCAGTGTTAGTGGGTTGGCCTGCTAGGGAGCAGCTGACTGAGGTAACTCGCGGGAACCGCCTTACGGAGGACCTTGAGTAGGGTTGGTTAGGTATAACGTATGTTCTGGTTCCAACGGTACAGGTCAAGTCCTTTGACTTGAGGAACTACTGAGTTTACCTGTACATCAGGGCTGTATCTTAGATATGGTGAGACATTGCCAAGATGCACTTGAGTAGTCATAAGCCATATCTAGTGCAGCTTCGATGTGCAGAGTAACAGTAGTTTCCAAGAAAGGATCTGTCTCCTGTCAAGAGGTGTTGACAGTTGTGTCTCACAAATGCTCTGTGTCTTGTCCCTAAAATCTGTGGCCACAATAACTGAATAGAAGGGAAGGTTTCCCTTGCGGCGTTTAGTAGAGGACAGACCGACACTTAGGTCCGAAATGGGTACTTGCATTATCCGTGCCCTAGACATTAAGTGGTGAGACCGTAGACGGAAGGATAGATGTGCCGTAGAGCCTAAATGTTAATCCCCGTATATTCACCTAGTCTCTAGTGCCATGGACCGTTGCTAGATGGCCACCCATGGTAACGGGCGAATTCTAGGAATCCAACCAAGTCTAGCTGAAGGTGAACCTAAAGAGTCACACACAATCCGCACATATTTGGAGAAGTGGAGCGATTAAATTGGATTTAATCGGGTCCTTATTTTCTTGGGAAGAATTAATTCCTTTTATTAGATAAAAGGGATTTATCTAATAAATTAAATTTATTAGAAATTAATTTAATGGGCTTGGAACAAATATTTATATTTAATATATTTATTTATTGCCCTTGGAATATTTAAATAGGATTTAAATATTTCATTAAATTAAATCAATGGTTGAGATTAAAAGGGAGGATTCTATGGCTAAGATTGGTTTGACCAAGAAGCAAGAATTTGACTAGGATTTGACCAAATCCTAGTTGGGGTGGAGTCTTCAAAGTGTAGGAAACTAGAAGAGGAATGGGATTCCTCTTCTATAAATACTCCTTAGCACACACTTTGAAGGAGATGATGATTCTTGAAACACACACACACACACACTCGTCTCCTCCCTCTCCCTCTCTCGGCCGCGCCTTTCCCTCCTTCCAAGAAAGTATTTTCTTGTTCTTTTGTTTTAACAATTGAACAAAAAGGAGGATTGATCTCGTTAATCAATAACGTTTGATCGATCTGTCCTCTCCAAAATATACTGGTTCTTTCGCTAGCACGAAGATCAAGATACATGGGCGGATTGCGTGTCACGAATTAGAGGGTCTCCTACACGAGATCTTGGAGCTAATCGGGGAACAACGCGAGTACCGGTTAGAAGACAAAAACGATAATCGATAGGTTCCCGGTTTACGTTTTTTCATCCTCTTTTATTTTAGAATCCTATGGCCTCCATGATTGCTATGTATGTTTTATTATTCATGAGATACACCAAACGCCCGGGAGTTTCAAGGGCACACCCCTTGAACGTGTTTATTTTAATATATGTTTATGCATGTTTAAATTTTTATAATTTAAATTATACCGCGCTTCCGCATTCGCGCTACTCCTGGGACGATCCACACGCCTACCCAAGGCTTTCAAAAACAAATGATAAAATGGATAAGGGAGGAATCGAGCCTTGCTGGACATAGTTCGATTTGTGTTTCACTGAACTACCTTGGCCTATTTGGGCATGTCCTTAAGACAATAGCCAAGTTGTAAAACATGGAACTTTCTAAAGATCGTGGCCCAGACACCATATTGGATATGGCATGGGAAGCCTGTATCCTACAAAGTACTTGAGTGTGTAGGATGGTCATGCATACATCAAGGGACTAGTGGGAGGCAAACTAGGTTTGCACAGGTTCATGTGTTGTCCTAAGGGAAATTGAATTTCAGAGGGTAATCATTGTGAGGAGTAGCTCCTTGAGGAATCAAGTAGAGCGACACCTCAGTATGATATAGCAAACATCATTTGAAATCAAGTTTGCTCACTGACTATATTCTAGTCCTCCTAAGGACGACCACGATATCTTGCATACCTGAGAGGTACAGGTTTCTGGGTCAGTCCGGTCAATTGGATTATAATCCAAAAGACATACGTAGAAGTAATGTTGGACATTGGATCGAATCAAAGGCTTGGAGCCATTTGATTCAATGACCAATTGTGTTGGACACAAGCCCAAGTCTAGCTGAGGGTGAACCTAATGGGTCACTCACAAATCACTACGGGATTGGTAGAATTAATTTGAAATTAATTCTAGAATAAGAGAATTAATTTAATTAGATTAAATTAATTCAAGAAGAAAATAAATGATTGGATCATTTATTGAGAAATCCATTTGATGAATGGTCCAATAATTAACTAATTGGATTAATTTAATTTTTGGATTAAGAACCTTCAATTAATTGGATTAACTTATTGGTTTTTATTTAATTAATTGATTGGATCAATTAATTAGTGTTTGGAGCTTGTTTTTATTTAATTGGATTAAATAAATTTTTGGATTTCAACAAGGTTTAAAATTAATTGGATTAATTTGGAACCTATGGATCTTAGTTGGTCATGATTTAATTGGATTAAATCATAATCGGTCAAAATTGGTCCATGGCTTGAAGTCAAAGCTCTAGAGGTTAGAGTGAGTTGAGGAGGAGTTTCAACCTCTGTAACAAAATTCTGCGAGTTTTTCAATTTATCGCGATTTTCTCGCGATATAATGAAATAAAGTAAAAATTACTATAAAAATACCATAATTTTAATTTATCGCGATTAGTAATTATTTCTACCGAGAAACGCCAAAATATCTCCAAAATATCGCCAAAATATCATCTCCCTCTCAAAATGTAAAATTCATTCTCGGTTATAAAGGCAAGTGGCTAGCATTATGACTCTTACTTCTATACATTGATGATGGCAAGTGAAAGTGACAACTCACTCATAAATCACAATATAAAATAATAATCAAGAAAAAAGTAGTATTTAAAAGTCAAATACAATTCAAATTTATGCAAATTTGAAGCTTTCAAATTTCAATCAAATCAATCCCTCAAAATCCTAACTAATATTTATTTATCCATTCTTTTCAGAATTCAAACTCGATTTTTGAATTCCAACAAACATTTTTCAGAATTTTAAAAAAGTGATGCTATTGAATCAAAACTCTATTTATATGTATATATACATATATATCTTAAGTTTCACAATCACACTTATTTCTCTTAAAAAAATATATATTTTGCATCTTATATTCATTCCCTCTCTGCAAAGTTAGTATTTTCTAAAAGAGCTAAAGAGTTCACACAGGTATGATATTTTGATTCAATTAAATTCATGATATGTGTATTTATAGCACATATTGTCTTGATTTTTTTTCTTTAGTACGAGCATGAAAATTTTAATTATTGAATACATACTAATAATTTCATGTTTCATAATTAATTTCTAGCATGATCTTGTTAATAATTTTCTAATTATACAATGTGGTTTTGGAATACAATTCATAGTTTCTAATAAAAAAATGAAAATGTATAAATAATAATAACATGATCTCGTGTTCATATAAAGTGTAATTTTTTTCTTTTTGGTATGCTAGCAAAATTTTGTACATTTTTTATTGAATTTATCAAATTCTATTGACTTGTATTTCATGTAGTTAGATTCCACTTAGGTATTGTACTAATTAGGTTGAAAAATCAATTATTGTTTCTTCCTAGCTATTAGAAGATATAATTATTGCCATGAAACTAATTCTTTTTTGAATTTTTTATTTTCAGGATAATACCAAAATGCCAAGACAAAAAGATCAAATGTGGAAGTATGCTACTAGTGACGGAGATAGAATTCGCTGTAATATTTGCCCAAGCAACATTCGAAGGAGGAATTACCAGGATCAAATATCATCTTGCAAGAATAACATGCAATGATGTGAGGCCTTCTCCAGCGGTAAGTGACGAGTTATGTCAATTAGCAAAAAAAGCAGTAGAAGCAATTGCGAGGGGGGGCAAGAGAAAAAACGGAAACTTTTATGCAATTGAAAAATGTATAACTTCCACTTCTCTGCATCTAACCCAAACTCACCCTCCAGTAGAATTTGGGTCCTTGAACCAGAAAACATTGTTTGCAATAACTCGAAAGAAGGAAAAGGAAATTGCTGATGATGCTTTGGTTAAAGCAATGATTATAAGCAATATTCCATTTAATGTGTTAAGAAGTGAACAATTTGTAGCAGCTTGTGCAAAAATTGCTGAGCATGGACCTGGATATGTTCCTCCATGTAGTGAGACGGCTAGGACAAAAATTCTAACAAACTTGAAAGAAGAAGCCAATGAGTATGTAAATTCAATTAAATCATCATGAGTTGAAAGTGGTTGCACATTAATGTCTGATACTTGGACTAATGGACGAAAAAGACCTCATATTAACTTACTTGTTGCTTGTCCAAAGGATGTGATCCTTTTGATGTCAGAATGCACTTCGGGATCTAGAAAAATAGCTGAATATGTATCTCAGTTTATATCTTCTGGCATTGAAGAAATAGGGCCAGGTAATGTTGTGCGATCTGTTACTGATAATGCCTCTAACTATATTGTTGTTGGATATATGATTGAACAGAAATATCCTCATATTGTGAAGACATCATGCGCAGCACATTGTTTGGATTTAATTCATGAGGATATTGATGAGTTTTCCCTTGTAAAATCAACTTTAGAATGTGCTAGAAAGATTGTCAAGTTCATATACAAGTATTAACAAGTTTTGGATTTGATGAGTTCTCACACTGATGGAAGAGAACTAAAGCGTCCAGGTATGACCCGATTTGCTACAGAATTCATTTGTTTACAAGGAATTTTGAAAGAGGAAGAAAAGTTGAGATATATGGTTGCTTCTAGCGAATGGAGGAATTTATCTCACATTAATACTATTGATGGAAAGAAAGTAACCAGTATTATCCAGGGGAATGATTTTTGGGTAAGAGCAAAGGAAATAGTTGAGGTTGTTGAGCCACTTGTCAAAGTACTAAGGATGGTTGATGGAGATGGGTCTACTATTAGCTATCTATATGCTGCGTTGAATAAAGCAAAGGAGACCATCAAGGCATACTACAAAAATAATGTTGAGAAGTTTATGCCTTACTGGAAAGTAATCAATGACAGATGGGATAAAAATTTGTACAGTGACTTGTATGTTGCTGCGGCTGTCTTGAATCCAAGCTTGTTTTACTCTAAGCATGTTGTAGTGGACAAAGAAACAAAACCAGCACTTGAAAGAATAATTCAAAAAATAGTGCCCAGTGCTGACGCTCAAAAAAATTTAACTTCAGAGCTCTTGCAATATGTTGGTCGAAAGCCAAATATATTCACAGAGTTTGCAGTAAATGGCTTGAATGATGCACATCCAAGTAAGTGTTTGATAATTTTTATATTTGATATTTCATTACTTTTTTTTTTTCCAAAAAACATTCTACACCTTAAGATTTTTAACCATTTTTTTAGATAGTCTTAAATCTTAATGTTTTCAATAGGGATATGGGGAGCTATTCGAAGCAGAAATTCCAACCTTGCAAAAATTGACTATCAGAATACTTAGCCAACCATGTAGTGCATCGGCTTGAGAACGAAATTGGAGTGCATTTGAAGCTGCTCATACGAACAAAAGAAATAGGATGGAACCAAAAAATCTTCATAATTTGGTATTTGTGCGTACGAATTTGCACATGAAAAAGACTTCAAGAATAAGGAACTCAATGACACAATGCCCATATCCCTCGAGAACATAAATGCATTTGAGGATTTGGATTGGTTTTACTGTAATGAAGGAGAACCGAATGGCAATGCTTCGTCATCTTCGTCGTCTTCAAGTGGGGATTCGGGACAAAATTAAAGTGACTTTCAACTTACTTTTGATTAGTTTCACTTTATTAGATTATTTTTAATTTTATTATGTTTCTTTTAATTCCTTGAGAATAGTTCAAGTTTTAGATTTATTTTTTCTTATTAGCATTTTGACTTTTCATCATGAAATTGAAGCTATATATTAAGATATAATTCATTATTAATATTTGAAATTTTTGTTTGGAGTATATTTGCCTTTTTTAACAATAACTATATATTAGTTAGAATTCAAAATAACACATAAATCAAAATTTTGTACATATTCAACCTTTTGGAAAATAAAAAAATTGGGGAATTTCAATAAATAATATATTAACGAATTTTACCCGATTTATTCTCGAACAATACTTCAAATTTGGTTCACTCAACGATATTTTTCTGCCTTGTTTCGTTTCATACCCGAATAAAACCCGAATTACGAATTATTAGTGATGCCGAATAAATCTTTGTTACGTTATTTGTCACTTTGGTTTCAACTCCTCCAATATGAAGGCCATGATTGTTCATGGAGACAATAGTGTGCATGTATGTAGAGGTTACCTTGGAGGTAACTTCTGTTTTGAATTGTGAATATATGGAAAAAAACATTACAACACAAAAACACATACATGCTTGCACGATTTTTCCAGCCAAAAACACTAAAAAATCTCTGCAAATTTTCTCCTTTTTGTGTTCATACCTTTTGGAAAGGATTGAACTAAAAACATTCCAAAAGGCACAAAACAATAGTGTTGTTTTGGAAGTGTTTCTTCTTCATTTCTCTATTTCTATCTAGCAATAGATTAGAGTTTTTCTCCATAGTGTGGTGTAGACAATACTTAAAGGAGTTCTACATTTGACTCTCAAGTGAACGGAACAAGGAAACGAAAAGGGAACAAAGCTAGAACCAGTTCTACGTGCAACGAACGTAAGGTTGGTTTTCGTTTACGTTACATGTACTTTTTATTTTTAATCCTCTAGCCACATGTGCAACATCATCTTCCTTTTTAATTTATGCTTTGACAAACACCAAACGCCCAAAAACCGTTACCTTTGATTGTTTAGCGTATGCTCCCGGCTACTAGCGTTGTTCCTTCTCCGGAATGCTCACGAAATCCAAACGTATGGATTCTCCAAAGGTGATCCACACCACACCGGAAGAAACACACGTTCTTCTTGCTAGAAAAGAACGGGTTTAGGAAGGAATCGGTTTAAGAGGAGAACACTATGAATTAGTGTTCTCTTAAACTTACTTTGTTCTTCTTCTTGATTCAAAATCAAGTGAAGAACACAAGTGTAAGAGAGGGAGGGAGCACGAAAATTGAGAAAGAGGAGAGGATTTTTGTCTTCTCTTTTTCCTAGAAAAAGATGAATAATGAATCACTTATGCTTGTTGTTGTATATTCTCATATATATACATAATTAATGTGATTACTGGAATGTGTCTAGGTTCATCCAAGGATGTCTAGATTCATTCCAATCAATCACCATCAATTCTTCAATCAAGCCTACCAAAATTTATGGTATGATCAAATCATACCAAAAGGGAAGAGCTTGATTGGAGTTGATTTGTCTCTTTCCAAAAGAGACAAGTCAACATACCACCTACCATGCAACATAGCTGATTTTGCTTCCTCCAAGGGAGCATGTCGGCCATGTTTAATTAAGGGAAGAAGTCCAACTTCTTCCTATTCCAAATTAGGAATTATTTCTCCTCTCGGGTATAATTTAACGGACCGGGTTTTATCGTAATCCAATTACGACGAACCCAATATTAAATCCAATTTAATGTCCACTTAAATTATTCCCGTTGATCTTTTAATCCAATTAAAAGATCCAACGTCTCAACATCTCAACTTTCCATATTTAATCGAAAATCCAATTTACCGATTAAATGAAAGCCCGATACAATATCGGCCCGTCCATCCAATGGATTTTCCCTTAAGTAATCCAATTACTTATTTTATCCTTCGAGATTGACTCCAAGTCGATCTCTCAACCTCCTCGGTGATTTGTGTGTGACCCTTTAGGTTCACCCTCAGCTAGACTTGGGCCCGTGTCCCACAAGGGCCCGTTACCATGGGTGGCCGTCTAGCAACGGTCCATGGCACTAGAGACTAGGTGAATTGGCGTGAACATTTAGGCGCCGATTCCGTACGGGTACGATCCTTCCGTCTACCGTCTCCCGGCCTTAGTCTAGGGTATGGAATTGGGCGTCGGTTCCCATCCTTGACTAGGCATATATGCTTAATACTCGAGACCACGTATGCTTCATTGCGTCGACACAGGAAACCATTCCCTGTTCGACCAACCACTGTGGCCACAGCTTCAAACAGCATGAACGTGTCTCCGAGTGCATAGGAGATACCTCTGTCACATACTGACAGGGGACGGATCCTCTTCTTGGAATCCACCGTCCTCGCTACACATTCCGACTGCACTGGACAAGGCTTATAATGATCATCTTACAGAATGATCACCTCTCCCCATATCCAAGATACAGCCGTCCTGTGCATGCGACTGCCATGATCCCTCAAGTCTGGGGATTACTCCCGTACTATCGGAACCGGGGAAAACCAATCATACCGACCAAGCCTCCAAGGCTTCCATATGATGATCCCCGTGAGTCAGTCCAGTCGGCTCGACCCCAGTCGACCAACCCATCAAGATCGTGTAGGCATCCCACGCCTGTCGCCGATGAAACACGACACTCATCCAATGAACACGACTCTTGACGCAAGTCTCAATAGGACTCTCGATGCCCTGTCTCGAGGTCCTCGACTTGGAACGTTTCAGACCCAACTTTTAATCAGTTGGTTTCATGACCACCATCCAATGCGTGGCCCAACTGCACGAGTTGTTATCCATAGTCTGTGGGCTTTGTTGCGATATAAGTTAAACACCGTTTTAACAAATGTAAGATGAGCGCAACAAAGAAGGTACCATTGGTGACGAACACTCATCTTATTTCATCACATAATAATATTACATTCACATCAAGTTGTCGGATAGGTTACAAATTGCCAAACCTATTGGCTTTCTAGTCACCTATTCCAACAGCGCGCGTGCTGGCCTGCTGGCTGCCGGCCGTGCCATGCGCAGTGCGCGCGCAGACGCGCACTGGGCATGCCTGCCGGGCGCGCGCGCGAAGACTCCTCCGTCTACGTGCGCGCGCGCCTGGCGGCGCTGCCCAGAGCCCGTCCGCGCGCGGACTCGCAGGCGCGCAGCCTTGCGCGCGCGCGCTCATGAGCGCTCCTGCGCGATCGGCTGGGCGGGCGCGTGCAGGCCTCCCTTGCCTGCGCGCGTCTGCCCTGCCGGCAGCGTGCGGCTGCGCGCGCGGGCTGGCCGGCTGCGTCGTTTCTCGTTTTCCGTTCAATTTTCCATCCCGTTTCCCAAGAAAAACAGAAAAACACCAACATTCAGAGATTCACACGATTTAAAAGCAATAAAATCGACATGCTTAAAATCAAGAAAAAATCAAGATTTAATATATAACATGTCAATATCACGTTTCATGCTTAGAACGCACATTAACCCTAGGCCTATATACCGAACCAGGCTCTGATACCAGTGAAAGAAATCGGTGGATCCTCCCGGGAATTGCGCGAATGCGGAAGCGCGATAAAAATAAACATTACAAAAATTAAAGCATGCTTTTTAATTTAAAAGAACACGCTCAAGGGGTGTACCCTTGAGGTTCCCGGGCGTTTGGTGTATTTCATGATTATAAAGCATGTAAAGAAAATCATGGAGGCCATAGAGTTGAAAATTAAAAAGGGACGAAAAAGTAAAACGAGACCTACCCGTTGTCGTTTTCGTCTTCAACGGCTACTCGCGTTGTTCACCATTTTGCACCGAGATCTCGTTCTTGAGATCCTCCAAATTGTGACACACAATCCACCCACGTATCTTGCACGTCGTGCTAGCAACGAACAAGTGTATATTTTTTGGAGTGGATGAATCAACAACACGTTATCAATTAATGGTATTGATTCATCTAAGTTCTAATGTTCCAAGAACAAAAGAACTAAGAAAAAAATACTTTCTTGTTGGAGAAAGAGAGAGGGGCGGACGAGAGGTAAGGAGAAGGGGAGAGTGTGTGTTGTGTGTGTTTTCAAGAATCATCATCCTTCAATTGTTGGAAGCTAGAGGTTTATATAGAGGAGGAGTTTAATCCTCTTTAAACTCCAACTCTAAGAACTCTAATTTGACTAGGATTTTGACCTAGTCAAAGTCCTAGTCAAACTAGTGTTTGACCTAGTCAAACGAATCCTAGCCTTCCATCTCCCCTTTCCATCTCAACCGTTGATTTTAATTTAATGAAATATTTAAATCCCATTAAATATTCCAAAAGGCTAAAAGAATAAATATAATATAATAAATAAATATTATTATTTATTCCAAGCCCATTAAATCAACCCTTTAATAAATCCTATTTATTAATTTAATTCCCTTTATCAAATAGAAGGAATTAATTTCTCCAAGAAAATATAGGACTCGATTAAATCTAATTTAATCATTCCTTTACTCCAATATTTAATTCCAAATTAAATACTAAGTGTGTGTGTGGATAGTGTGTGACTCTTTTAAGTTCACCTCTAGCTAGACTTGGTCGGATTCCTAGAATCCGCCCGTTACCATGGGTGGCCATCTAGCAACGGTCCATGGCACTAGAGACTAGGTGAAATATTCGGGGATGAACATTTAGGCTCTAACAGTACACTTGTCCTTCTATCTTCGGTCTCATCACTTAGGGTCTAGGGCACGGAAAATGCAGGTACCCATTTTGGACGTAAGTGTCGGTCTGTCCTTACTAAACGCCGCAAGGGAAACCTTTCCCTTCTGTTCAGTTACTATGGCCACAGATTTCAGGAACAAGACACAGAGGATACATGAGACTCAACTGTCAATACCTTTTAACAGGAGACAGATCCTTTCTTGGAAACTACTGTCACTTTGTACACCCGAACTGCACTAGACATGGCTTATGACTACTCAAGAGTATTTTGGCAATCTCTCACCATATCTAAGATACAGACCTGATACACAGGTAAACTCAGCAGTTCCTCAAGTCAAAGGACTTGGCCTGTACCGTTGGAACTGGGAATACACGTCATACCTTGCTGACCATACTCAAGGTCCTCCGTAAGACGGTTCCCGCGAGTCACCTCAGTGAGCTGCTTCCTAGCATGCTGACCCACTAACACTGCTTAGACGACTTTTGTCACCCGTTGATGAAATACGAGAGCAGATGCTTAGTGCAAGTCTCAAAGGGAATCCCGGTACCCATTTTCGGGATTCCTTGACTTGGAGATTTCCGGACTGATTCGGTAAGACTGATTTCATGGACCTACCTCCAAGCGTAGTCCCAGTCCCCGAAATCGTTTCTCAGTCCGTGGGCTTTGTTTGCGTAGCGAACAGAAATGTAAATGCAGATAAGTGAACGTAAACAAAGTATTGCCATATGAATTTTCACTTCTTTATTCATAAATGTTTTTTTATCAAATACCAAAGAATTGTCTAGACATAGGGTACATATTCCTGCCAAAATTGGCTTACATGGTCACATATTCTAACAAGCAGTAGAGAAGAATAAGAAGAAGAAACAAACAACTCCAAATGAACACTATTGATTGGTGCTTTTTGGAATGTTTTAGTTCAAACCATTCCAAAAGGTATGAACACAAGGAGAGTTTTTCAGAGATTTTTGGAGAGCTTTTGCTGGAAATTTAGTGCAAGACAATACCATACAAGTTATGTGAATGATTTTGTGTATGTAGAGTTGTTGAATTCAAAATTCAACTTCTATTATTAACTTCCAAAGTAACCTACATACACTCACCACTATCTAGATAACCATGCACCTTTATAGAAAATAAACCACCCATAAAACCACATAATGGCTGGTCACATGTGCCTCATAGGTGGAGGATTTTAATTCATCCTTCACTTGCTACAAATTGCATTTTTTCCATGGACTAGGACTACTAGTCTACGACTTTTATTTAATCTAATTAAATTAAGTCAAAACAAAGTCCATTGGTCATTAATTAATCCAATTAATCTCAATCCAATTGAAACCTATAAGTTTATTTAATCCAATTAAATAACGTAAGTCCGCACTCTTATTAATTGATTCAATCACTTAATGTTAGAATAGGTGACCATGTAAGCCAATTTTTTGGCGGGTATATGTAACCTATGTCTAGACAATTATGGGTGTTTGATAAATCATTGATGAATAAAGAAGTGAATTTCATTTGGCATTACTTTGTTTTGTGTTCACTTTTCTATATCTGTTCACTACGCAAACAAAGCCCACGGACTGAGAATCAATTTCGGGGACTGGGACTACGCTTGGAGGTAGGTCCATGGAATCAGTCTTCCCGAATCAGTCCGGAAATCTCCAAGTCAAGGAATCCCGAAAATGGGTACCGGGATTCCATTTGAGACTTGCACTAAGCACCTGCTGTCGTGTTTCATCGACGGGTGACGAGGGTCGTCTAAGCAGTGTTAGTGGGTTAGCATGCGAGGACGCAGCTGACTGAGGTGACTCGCGGGAACCGTCTTACGGAGGACCTTGAGTATGGTCAGCAAGGTATGACGTGTATTCCCGGTTCCAACGGTACAGGTCAAGTCCTTTGACTTGAGGAATTGCTGAGTTTACCTGTACATCAGAGCTGTATCTTAGATATGGTGAGAGATTGCCAGAATTCTCTTTGGTAGTCATAAGCCATGTCTAGTGCAGTTCTGGTGTGCAAAGTGACAGTAGTTTCCAAGAAAGGATCTGTCTCCTGTCAATAGGTTTTGGCAGTTGAGTCTCATGTATACTCTAGGTCTTGTCCCTAAAACTGTGGCCACAGTGACTGAACAGAAGGGAAGGATTCCCTTGCGGCGTTTAGTGAGGACAGACCAACACTTAGGTCCAAAATGGGTACCTGCATTTTCCGTGCCCTAGACTCTAAGTGATGAGACCGAAGACAGAAGGACAAGTGTACTGTTAGAGCCTAAATGTTCATCCCTGAATATTTCACCTAGTCTCTAGTGCCATGGATCGTTGCTAGATGGCCACCCATGGTAACGGAAGGATTCTAGGAATCCGACCAAGTCTAGCTGAAAGGTGAACCTAAAGAGTCACACACTATCCACACACATTTAGATATTTAATTAAGAATTAAATATTGGAGTGAAGGAATGATTAAATTGGATTTAAATCGGGTCCTTTATTTTTCTTGGAGAAATAATTCCTTCTATTAGATATAAGGAATTAAATTGATAAATTAGATTTATCAAAGAGATTTATTTAATGGGCTTAAAATAATATTTATATTTATTTTTAGCCTCTTGGAAATATTTAAATAGGTTTTAAATATTCCATCAAATTAAATTAAATCAACGGTTGAGATCAATGGGAGAGATGGATGGCTAGGATTGTTTTGACTAGGTCAAAACACTACTTTGACTAGGACTTTGACTAGGTCAAAATCCTAGTCAAATTAGAGTTCTTAAAAGAGGAGTTTAAAGAGGATTAAAACTCCTCTTCTATATAAACCCCTAGCATCCTACAAGTTGAAGGATGATGAAATTCCAACACACACAACACACACAACACACACACACACTCGGCTCTCTCTCCCTCCATCTCGTCCGCCCTCTCTCTCTCTCTCACACTCCAAGAAATTATTTTCTTTGTTCTCTTGTTCTTGGAACATTAGAACTTGATGAATCAATACCGTTAATTCATAGCGTGTTGTTGATTCATCCACTCCAACATATTAACTTGTTCGTTGCTAGCACGACGTGCAAGATACGTGGGTGGATCGTGTGTCACGATTTGGAGGGTCTCAAGAACGAGATCTTGGTGCAAAACGGGGAACAACGCGTGTAGCCGTTGAAGACGAAAACGACAACGGGTAGGTCTCGTTTATGATTTTCGTCCTCTTTTATTTTCCAACCCTATGGCCTCCATGATTTATTTTATGTTATTCGTTCATGAGATACACCGAACGCCCGGGAAATTTCAAAGGCACACCCTTTGAAACGTGTTTTAATTTAAAAGCATGTTTAAATTCCGCATTTATTTTTTAATTATACCGCGCTTCCGCATTCGCGCTTTTCCCGGGACGATCCACAATTCCTTTCACTTAATTAATCCAAACCCGATAAATTAATCCATTTAATTTAAAGGTTCTAAGTCCAAAAATTAACTAATCCAATTAATTAATTCTTGGACCATCCATCAAATGGATTTTCCAATAAATGATCCAATCATTTATTTTTCTCCTTGAATTAATTTAATCCAATTAAATTAATTCGCTTCTTCTAGAATTAATTCCAAATTAATTCTACCAATTCCATAGTGATTTGTGTGTGATTCTTTAGGTTCACCCTCAGCTAGACTTGAGCTTGTGTCCAACATAATTGGTCGATTAAATCTAATTTAATTAACTGTTTTTTAATTAATAATTAATCAGAAAACGCCCGTCACCATGGGTGGCCGTCTAGCAACGGTCCATGGGACTAGAGACTTAGTGAATGTTGGCGTGAATGTTTAGGCTCCTGAGTACCATACGAGTACGGTCCTTCCATTATCCGTCTCCCAGTCTAGGTCTAGGGCATGAAATTGGGCGTCGGTTCCCATCTTGGACTAGACAACTATGCTCAATAACTCGAGACACATTTGCTCTATTGATCGACGTAGGAAACCATTCCCTACTCGACCAGTCGTTGTGGCCACAGACTTAAATAGCTTAAACCGTTCAGAGCGCATAGGAGACTCGACTGTCATATACTGACAGCTGACGAATCCTATCTTGGAATCCACCGTCCTCAATACATATTCCGACTGCATTGGGTAAGGCTTATGATAAACGTATCCCAGATACGGACATCTCTTGCCAAACCCAAGATACAACCATCATAAGCATGTGATTGCCATGATTCCTCAAGTCCGAGGACTAATCTCGTACTATCGAAGACGAAAATTCCAGTCATACCGACCAAGCCTCCAAGGCTTCCATATGACAATTCCCGCGAATCAGTTCAGTTAGCTGGCACCCTTGTCAACTAACCCACTAATATTGCATAGACGTCCAACTTCTGTCGCCAATGAAACACGGTACTCATCCAATGAATGCAATCCTTAGTGCAAGTCTCTATAAGACCCTCGATGCCCTGTCTGAAGGTCCTCGACTTGGAACGTTTCAGACTAATCCTCAGAAGTTAGTTTCATAGCTGCCATCGAATGCACAACCGAACTACATGAGTTATTCAATTGGTCTGTGGGCATTTGTTGTGACGTTAAAACACCATTTAACGCAATTAGTAAACACAACAAACACATAGTGCCAAGGATGAATACTTAGTATATTCATCAAGTCAATATTGCTTTAATAAAGATTGCTAAATAGTACCAAAAATCGCCAATCCAATTGGCTTTCTGGTCACCTATTCTAACTGTTAGAATAGGTGCAATGAAAGCCAATTTTATTAGGCGAATTGTAACCTATGTCTGAACAATTTCAGAGTTTTAATAAACCTTGATGAATAAGAGGTCAATCCTTTGACTTGAGGAATTTCTGAGTTTACCTGTACACCGTGTTTGTATCTTAGGTATGGTGAGAGATTACCAAGTCATAGTTGCTGAGTAGTCATAAGCCATATCTAGTGCAGCCATGATGATCAACGTGACAGTAGTTTCCTGTCAAGAGCGTTGACAGTAGCGCCTCACTGTACTCTGAGTGTTGTCCCTAAAATCTGTGGCCACAGTAACTGAACAGAAGGGAAGGATTCCCTGCGGCGTTTAGTGTAGGACAAGCCGACACTTAGGTCCAAGATGGGTACCTACGTATCCGTGCCCTAGAACCTAAGTGGTGAGACCGTAGACAGAAGGATAGATGTACTGTAGAGCCAGAATGTTCACCCCCACACATATTCACCTAGTCTCTAGTGCCATGGACCGTTACTAGACGGCGACCCATGGTAACGGACGAATTCTAGGCAAGTCTATCTGAATGTGAACCTAAAGAGTCACACACAATCTGCACACATAACATGTTTAATTTAGAATTAAATATTTGGAGAGAGATGGGAAAATTAATTCCTTTAATTGGATGAAAAGGAATTTAGCTAATAAATTAGATTTATTGGAATAGGCTTAAAATAAATATTACTATTTATTTTATTTATTTCTTGCCCTAGGGATTATTTAAATTAGATTTAAATATTCCATAAAATAAGTGGATGATTGAGATTAAGAGGAGAGATGGATGGCTAGGATTGGTTCGACCAAGTCAAAGAGCTACTTTGACTAGGACTTTCACTAGGTCAAAATCCTAGTAAAAATAGTCTTCCAAGAATTGGAGTTTGAAGAGGAATGGATTCCTCCTCTATGTATACTCCTAGTCCTTCACTTGAAAGAGATGATGAAAATTCAAGAACACACACACACATCACACGTCTCCCTCTCTCCCTCTCGGCCACTCCTCTCTCTCTTTCCCAAGAAATTCTCTTTTGTTCTTTTGTTTTATATAATTGAACTAAAAGGTTGATTGATCTCGTTAATTGATAGCGTTTGATCAATCCGTCCTCTTCAAATAATATACACTTGGTTTTTTTCTAGCACGAGGATCATGATACATGGGCGGATTGCGTGTACGATTTAGAGGGTCTCAACACGAGATCTTGGAGCAAAACGGGGAACAACGCGAGTAGCGGCTCGAAGACAAAACGACAACCGGGTAGATTTTTTGTTTTGTTAATTCCGTCTTTTAACTCTATGGCCTCCATGATTTTCTTTCGTCATTTTATTCACGAGATACACCGAATGCCCCGGAGGTTCAAGGGTACACCCCTTGAATGTTTATATTTAATTACTGTTTATGGCATGTTTTACATTCTTGCAAAATTTTTATTATTTCCCGCTTCCGCATTCGCATTCCTCCTAGGACGATCCACACGCCTATCCAAAGCTTTCAGTGGTATCAGAGCCCGGTTCGGTGTATAGGCCTTGTTAGAATAGGGTGACCGGAAAGCCAATTAGACTGGTCTTGATGTAATCTATTTTTGACAATGTCATTGTAATTGTAATATTCTTATATGAATAAAGTGAGTATTCATGTTTGGCAGTTCGATTTGTTGTGCTCGCTATTTATGTTTATTCCATTTAACATCACAACAAAGCCCACAGGCCAAACGAACAACCCATGTAGTTGGGCTGCGCATTGGATGGCAGCTATGAAACTAACTTCTAAGGGTTAGGTCTGAAACGTTCCAAGTCGAGGACCTTGAGACAGGGCATCAAGAGTCCTATACAGACTTGCACTAATGATTGCATTCATTAGATGAGTGCCGTGTTTCATCGGCGACAGACGTTGGACGTCTATGCAATATTAGTGGGTTAGTCGACAAGGATGTCAACTGATTGAACTGACTCGCGGGAATCATCATATGGAAGCCTTGGAGGCTTGGTCGGTATGACTGGCATTCCCGGCTCCGATAGTACGAGATTAGTACTCGGACTTGAGGAATCATGGCAGTCACATGCATATGATGGCTGTATCTAGCATCTGGCAAGAGATGTCAGTATCTGGGATACGTTCATCATAAGCCTTATACAGTGCAGTCGGAATATGTATTGAGGACGGTGGATTCCAAGATAGGATCTGTCACCTGTCAGTATATGACAGTCGAGTATCCTATGCGCTCTGAGACAGTTTAAACTCTTATAAGTCTGTGGCCACAACGATTGGTCGAGTAGGGAATGGTTCCTACGTCGATCGATAGAGTAAACGTGCCTCGAGTTACTGAGCATAGTTGTCTAGTCCAGGATGGGAACCGATGCCCAATTCCATACCCTAGACTTAGACCGGGAGACGGATGATGGAAGGACCGTACTCGTATGGAACTCGGGAGCCTAAATGTTCACGCCAACATTCACCTAGTCTCTAGTGCCATGGACCGTTAATAGACGGCCACCCATGGTGACGGGCGTTTTTCTGATTAATGGTTAATCGGAAAAACAATTAATTAAATTGGATTTAATTGATCATTTGTATTGGACATAAGCCCAAGTCTAGCTGAGGGTGAACCTAATGAGTCACACACAAATCACTTTGGATTTGGCGGAGTTAATTTGTAATTAATTCTAGAATAAGCGAATAAATTTAATCGGATTAAATTTATTCAAGAGAGAAAATAAATGATTGGATCATTTATTGAGAAATCTATTTGATGGATGGTCCAAGAATTAATTAATTGGATTAGTTAATTTTTTGGACTAAGGACCTTTAAATTAATTGGATTAATTTATTGAGTTTTGGCTAGAATAGTTGATTGGATCAATTATTCTTAATTTGGACTTATGTTTATTTAATTAGATTAAATAAATAATTGGGATTCAATTGGATTGAAATTAATTAGATTAATTAATGCCCAATGGATACATGTTTGGACTTTATTTAATTTGATTAAATACAAGTCCAAAAACCATGAAGGTCCAAGTCCATTTTTTCATGCAAGTTTGAAGCTAGTTAAGGAGGAGTTTCAACTCTTCCACATATGTACATGATGAGCACGAAAATTTGCTGATTTGTGGGTGGTTTTCTCTTGCTATCATGTGTAGTGGATGTGCTAGAAGTGTGTGTATGTGGAAGTTGCCTTGGAGGTTACTTATGTAGGTGGTTTTTAAACACTACATTCTACATACACAAAACTACTTTGCTAGACACAATTCACTTAACTTGCTTCACTTTTTGCTGGAATTTTTTAGCCAAATACTCTCTGAAAATTCTCTCTTTTAGTGTTCATACTTCTTAGAGAAGATTGAACAAAAACATTCCAAGGTACACTAATCGATAGTGCTTTCTTTGGAATTGTTTCTTCTTCTTTGTTTCTAATTTCTATCTAGCAATACAGTAGAAATAAATCCATAGTGTGGTGTGGAACGCATTAGAGGAGTTCTACGTTGAGCTCTCAAGTGGACGAACGAAGAAAGAAAAGAAAGGAACAACGCACGAACCCATTCTACATAAACGAACAAAGGTTGGTTTCCTTTTTACATTTTTGTATAACTTTCTTCTTCTCCTCTTAAGCCACATGTCCAGCATGTTTTATTTTGTTATTTATGCTTTGACGAATACCGAACGCCAGGGAACTTCAAAGGGAACACCCCTTTGAATCCGGTTTAAATTATGTCTTAAATTTACGTTTTTTACACTTCCGTTGCGTTCCCGGGCCGTACCCAATTCTTTCAGTGGTATTAGAGAAAGAAAATCCGGTGGATCGTCCCGGGAATTGCGCGAATGCGGAAGCGCGGTAAAAATAAACATATTAAAATTTACAAAAATAAAAGGCATGCTTTTAATTTAAAAGAACACGCTCAATGGGTGTGCCCTTGAGGTTCCCGGGCGTTCCGTGTATCTCATGATCATAAAATAAATAAATAAATCATGGAGGCCATAGAGTTGAAAAATAAAGAGGGACGAAAATCTTAAACGAGACCTACCCGTTGTCGTTTTCGTCTTCAACTGCTACTCGCGTTGTTCCCCGTTTTGCACCAAGACCTCGTTCTTGAGATCCTCCAAATCGTGACACACGATCCACCCACGTATCTTGCACGTCGTGCTAGCAACGAACAAGTATTATTTTTGGAGTGGACGAATCAATAACTCGTTATCAATTAACGGTATTGGTTCGTCTAAGTTCTTGATGTTCCAAGAACAAAAAGAACTAAGGAAAAAAAAATATTTTCTTGCTAGAGAAAGAGAGAGGGGCGGACGAGAGGTAGGAGAGGGGAGAGTGTGTGTTGTGTGTGTTTTTTCAAGAATCATCAATCCTCTCAAATGTCGGAAGCTAGAGGTTTATATAGAGGAAGAGTTTAATCCTCTTTTAAACTCAAACTCTAAGTAACCTAATTTGACTAGGATTTTGACCTAGTCAAAGTCCTAGTCAAACTAGTGTTTGACCTAGTCAAACGAATCCTAGCCTTCCATCTCCCCTTTCCATCTCAACCGTTGATTTTAATTTAATGGAATATTTAAATCCTATTAAATATTCCAAAAGGCTAAAAGAATAAATATAATATAATAAATAAATATTATAATTTATTCTAAGCCCATTAAATCAACCCCCTTTTTTTAATAAATCCTATTTATTAATTTAATTCCCTTTATCAAATAGAAGGAATTAATTTCTCCAAGAAAATATAGGACACGATTAAATCTAATTTAATCATTCCTTTACTCCAATATTTAATTCTAAATTAAATACTAAGTGTGTGTGGATAGTGTGTGACTCTTTAGGTTCACCATTCAGCTAGACTTGGTCGGATTCCTAGAATCCGTCCATTACCATGGGTGGCCATCTAGCAACGGTCCATGGCACTAGAGACTAGGTGAAATATTCGGGGATGAACATTTAGGCTCTAACAGTACACTTGTCCTTCTGTCTTCGGTCTCATCACTTAGGGTCTAGGGCACGGAAAATGCAGGTACCCATTTTGGACCTAAGTGTCGGTCTGTCCTCACTAAACGCCGCAAGGGAAACCTTTTCCCTTCTGTTCAGTCACTGTGGCCACAGATTTCAGGGACAAGACACAGAGCATATATGAGACTCAACTGTCAACACCTTTTGACAGGAGACAGATCCTTTCTTAGAAACCACTGTCACTTTGTGCACCCGAGCTGCACTAGACATGGCTTATGACTACTCAAGAGTATTTTGGCAATCTCTCACCATATCTAAGATACAGACCTGATGCACAGGTAAACTCAGCAGTTCCTCAAGTCAAAGGACTTGGCCTGTACCGTTGGAACCGGGAATACACGTCATACCTTGCTGACCATACTCAAGGTCCTCCGTAAGACGGTTCCCGCGAGTCACCTCAGTCTGCTGCTTCCTAGCACGCTGACCCACTAACACTGCTTAGACGACCTTCGTCACTCGTCGATGAAATACGACAGCAGATGCTTAGTGCAAGTCTCAAAGGGAATCCCGGTACCCATTTTCGGGATTCCTTGACTTGGAGATTTCCGGACGGGATTCGGTAAGACTGATTTCATGGACCTACCTCCAAACGTAGTCCCAGTCACCGAAATCGTTTCTCAGTCCGTGGGCTTTGTTTGCGTAGTGAACAGAAACGTAAATGCAGATAAGTGAACGTAAACAAAGTATTGCCATATGAATTTTCACTTCTTTATTGATAAATATTTTTATCAAATACCAAAGAATTGTCTAGACATAGGTTACATATTCCTGCCAAAATTGGCTTACATGGTCACCTATTCTAACAATCTCCCACTTGACCTTTAAAGCTAATTGCCCATATGCTTAATCCCCATCTTCTCAAGATGTTGCGTATGAGCGCTCTGCGACATAGGCTTTGTCAGCGGGTCTGCTATGTTGTCTGCCGAGTTGACTCGATCCATCCGGACGTCACCCTCTTCCTACCATTTCTCTAAGAAGATGGTAGCGTCTAAGAATGTGTTTGGAACGGTAATGAGATCTCGGTTCCTTTGCTTGCGCTATAGCGCCGTTGTTATCACAGAAGATGACAACGGGCTCGGCGATGCTAGGCACCACACCCAACTCTTGGATGTAGTTTCTCATCCAAACCGCTTCCTTAGCAGCTTCTGAAGCTGCTATGTATTCAGCCTCTGTGGTGGAGTCAGCAATGGTTGCTTGCTTGGAACTTTTCCAAGCTACTACTCCTCCATTGAGTTTGAATACGTACCCCGATTGAGACTTGGCATCATCGTCATCAGACTGGAAGCTAGCGTCGCTAAAGCCTTCCAGAATTAGTTCTCCATTGCCATAGACTAGGAACATTTTCCTTAGTCCTTCTTAGGTACTTAAGGATGCCCTTAACAGCATTCCAATGTGCCTCTCCTACGCAGGACTGATATCTGCTTGTTACGCTCAAAGCGTATGCAATGTCAGGCCTAGTGCAGTGGACCGCATATTGTATGCTACCTACGGCGGAGGCATAGGGGATGACCTTCATCCTTTCAAGTTCCTCATCAGTCTGTGGGGACTGTTTCTTGGATAACTTGATCCCATGCCTCATTGGAAGGAATCCTCGTTTGGAGTTGTCCATTCGATATCTCTTTAGGACTTTCTCTATATACGAGTTTTGGGTGAGTCCCAACAGCCTTTTAGATCTGTCCCTGACAGTCTGGATGCCTAGGATGTAGGAGGCTTCACCCAAGTCCTTCATGGAAAAACTGGGTTGACAACCATGCTTTTGTGTTTCCTAACATTCTGACGTCATTACCAATGAGCAGAATGTCATCCACATAAAGCACTAGGAACACTATTGAGCTCCCACTGACCTTCTTGTATACACAAGGGTCGGATTCATTTTTGATGAAGTCATAACCCCGTATTACTTCATTAAATCGAATGTTCCAACTTCAGGAGGCTTGTTTGAGGCCATAGATGGACTTCTGGAGGCGACAGACTTTCTGTTCTTCTCCAGTGACCGTGAAACCCTGTGGCTGATCCATATAGATCTCTTCTTCAACGAAATTGTTGAGGAAGGCCGTTTTCACGTCCATCTGCCATATCTCATAGTCATACCATGCTGCTATGGCGAGCAGAATCCGAATGGACTTAGCCATGGCTACAGGCGAGTAGGTATCCTCAAAATCGACCCCGGGTCGTTGAGTGTATCCCTTAGCTACAAGCCTAGCCTTAAAGGTTGTGACTTCTCCATCAACGCCAAGTTTGCGCTTGTAGACCCACTTACAGCCCATTTCGGCTTTCATGGCCTCAAGCCATTTCCCGGAGTCGATGTCAGACATCGCTTCTCCATAAGTCTTAGGATCGTTATCCAAAAGATCGGTCGCACCTAGAAAGCCATATCTCATTTGGAGGTCTGGACTCTCTAGTGGACCTACGGAGAACGGGAACGTCAGTGGTGACTGTGGGCGCTGACTGTATTGGAGCCGGTGGTTCAGGAACCGGGGCTGGCTGTTCCTGAGGCTGTCCTTCATGCCTAGCATGTTGGACTTCTCGAGGTTGGTCAGCCCTTCGGCTGTCTATCCTGAATCCTCTAAGTGAGGGTTCCGCGGCTTCTTCTAACGGCTGGATTCCATCACTTGATTCCTCAAGGATCAGCTCATCAGGTTGGATATCCTCCGGGAAGCCTTGCTCCAAGAATACTGCATTTCTTGAAACAAACACCTTTTGTTCCAAGGGGTCATAAAAGTAATAACTCGCAGTTTCTTTAGGGTATCCAACGAACCTGCATAAGCTAGACCTAGATTCTAACTTATCTCCCACTAACCTCTTGACGTATGCGGGGCTACCCCACACTTTCAAGTAGTTGTAGGATGCAGGCTTGCCGTGCCATATCTCATATAGCGTTTGGGTCAATGTGCTAGTAGGCGCCAAATTCAATAATTTGGCCGCCGTTTCTAGTGCATAGCCCCAAAACGATAAGGGCAATTTGGTAAAACTCATCATGGACCGAACCATGTCCAACAGGGTTCGATTCCTCCTTTCAGAGACACCATTTAACTACGGTGTTCCTGGAGGTGTCCATTCTGATATTATACCATGTTCTTTTAGATAATCTAGGAACTCCGTACTAAGGTATTCACCGCCTCGGTCCGACCGAAGGATTTTAGTTTTGCAGTTGGTTTGGTTCTCCACTTCAAGTCTGAATTCTTTAAACCTCTCCAGAGCTTCAGACTTGTACCTCATCAGGTAAACATAACCATACCGTGAATGATCATCGGTGAAGGTTATGAAGTAGGAGAACCCACCTCGGGCCTGCGTCCTTAGTGGTCCACATACGTCTGTATGGACCAAGTCCAACAGACCTGTGGCAAGCCTGCTTTGTCCTACAAAGGGCCTCTTGGTCATTTTCCCTCTTAGACAGGACTCACAAGTTGGTAGATCGCTCAAGTCCCCAACCTCTAGGTTCTTTGAGTCTACCAACCTTTTCATCCTATCTTGGGATATGTGACCTAGCCTAGCGTGCCACAGACGTGCGTTCCCGTTATTATCTAATTTTCGTTTGTGTTGTGCATTGAGGACGAAATTCGTTTGTTGCAAGATATAGAGCCCGTTATGTAATGTACCAAGTAGATGAGCAATTCCACACCTCATCAAATAAAAGCAGTTTTTATTGATTCTAAACTCATAACCACTATTGTCCAACAATGGAATTGAAATGATGTTTTTAATCATACTGGGTACAAAATAAACTTGTTCTAAATCTATGCTAATATTATCACTAATCACTAGAGTGGCGGATCCTACTGCTTCTGCCGAGATGGCCTTGCCATTCCCAAGCTTCAGGATCATGTCCCCGCTACCCAGTTTTCTGCTTCTTTTCAACACCTGCAAGTCATTGCAAATGTGAGCTCCACAGCCGGTATCCAATACCCAAGAGGCAGAACTAGTGACCATATTAACCTCAATCACATATATACCTTGGTTCGAGAAGAGTTTGGGGCACTCTCTCTTCCAATGCCCTTTCTCACGGCAGTTGATACATATGTCATATGCCTTTGACTGTTGCTTGGAGACAACCTTTCCCTTTCCTTTGCCTTTCCCCTCTTTGGCAATGGGAACACTCTTAGTGTTCGTAGCTGCTTTGACGACCTTTCCCTTCCCTTTCTTCTTCTTCCAACGTCCGGCACCCTTGCCTTTCGTATTAGAAGTCGAAGCACCTCCAAACAATACCGAAGGCGTGGACTTCTTAGTCGTTGCCTCGTATTGCACCAACATATTGATCAACTCATGAATGCCCTTCTCAAGTGCGTTCATGTTGTAGTTGACGATAAATTGGTCAAAGGAGGGTGGGAGTGACTGAAGGATCACATCTATGTACGTTTCATTATCGAGACCTGCCTTTAGGTCCTCGAGCTTTTCCACCAGGGTAAGCATTTTAACCCCGTGTTCTTGTACAGAGGATCCTTCTGTCATTTTAGTTCCAAAGAACGCCTTGGTCGCGACATACCTAGTATGCCGGTCCGGGACTGCATAGCAATCCTTAAGGCGAGCCATAATGGAAGGGACATCGTCTAGCCTTTCATATTGCTTCTGAATCTCATTGGTCATCGAAGCAAGTATGATGCTACGAACCTTCCGGTTATCCTTATGCCAAGTCTCGAACGTCTCACGTTCTTTTGGTGTGGATCCTTCCGGTAAGGTCCTAGGGAGAGGCTCGTCCATGATGTAGCCTTGGTTCTCGTAATCTAGGACTATCCTGAGATTGCGCAACCAGTCGTTGTAGTTTGTTCCATTGAATTTGTTTGTCTCAAGAATGGTGGAAAGTGGGTTCTTAGACATTTTAAAATCTACATTTTAGAAAACAGCGCGCGATCAGCAGAAAATAAAAGACGGTGGTTTGATAAAATAATTAAATGCATGGACTTTAGTCATTTAATCCTCCCACTATTTATACGAAAACACGGTACTATCAAACGTGATTTTCGGAAAATCCTTTCCAAGTGGGCTTGGGATCCACAGCGATTTTGCCCATACCCCGCTTTTACGATTTGCATGGAAAAGATCCTGTGGGAGGTATTTCATACCATTCTCGTTCCACGAGATTCCCAAGATTATTGCCTCCCCCTTTCACATGATCCCGAGGACTCCAAGCGAATCATGTTAATTGGGCGTTAGACCCAACCCAATCGATCGAGCCACGGACCCACTGGTACCCCCACGACTCGTGAGACAGGTAGCAGCAGCCCGCTTTTCGTTCATGACATAATGCAGCTTCCTTTAAGTACAATAACGTGCCACGACTCGTGAGACCACGCTATTGACCTAAAGCAGCTTCCTCACTATGCCATGGATTGGAAGGCATGGACAAACTCCTAGAGTTCATGTCCACTTTGTCTAGGGTCTAATATTTTGACATTGGTCCAACCAATGTGAGAGTAAGTAATGACCGAGATCTCAAATAAATATCTACACATACATCCATAATGCGTAAATAAACCATTCATAGCAGTTATATGATAAATAAACAATCCATTCATCCATCATCATAACCACATGCAAAATTAAAGCCTAGCACGCCCCTATTGGATGATCACGAGCCCGAATCCTATGCGATCCACTGAGCCCGCAGTGGATCTATGGTCAATCTAGGGTTGGTCCTATACTATTACATTAATAGTAACCCAATCATCATGCTGATGGGCCTTGGTCTCTTTTTTCTCTTTCTTCACTTCATGGAAAACACCAAGGGGCCTCCCGTCTGGGCTCTCCATGTGGTCCTTCCTTCTTCTCCACCAATTACAAAAAAGGAAACCTCACTCCTAGTCTACTCTCATTACACATTGAAAAATAGAAACCCCAGCGAAAAACCCGGGGGGAGTACATAAGGAGGGAGGTAGAATGCCTTATTATTCCAAGGCAACTAGAAAGAGAGAAGGAGAAAGCAGTAAAAGAGGCACACAGGCCCAACAGAAAATAAACCATACATCCGGTCTTAGGGCTCGCGATCATCCATTTCCATCCAACACACATAATCACATGATCCAATCACATAATTACATAATACCAACAACATATGATTTCCAATCATAAAATATCCAAAATAATTAATGAATATGTGCACAACGTGTGAAAAATAAAACACAAATATTGGTAATAATATTTTCTTGTGTTAGGAAATCTTTCCTCATTATTTTAAGTAAAATAACCCGGGATTCCGAATCCAATTTATTTTACTCCTAAAATAATGTCTTTAGAAAAATAGGCATAATTGAACCAAAAACGATTTTTCAGAATTAATTCAAAATTAAAACTGAAAATAATTAAAAAATAAAAGAAAAATACTGCTAGGGTTTTGAAACCCTAGCAGCGGCAGCCGGCGGCGGCTCGCCGGCACGCGCGCAGGGCAGCAGGCTGCGCAGGCACTGCCTGGCTGGGCGCGCACTGCGCGGCCTGGCAAGCCGGCAGGTCGCCGCGCGCGCAGGGCTCCCCTGCCTTGCGCGCGCGCTGGCCTGCTGGTTGCCGGCCGTGCCGTGCGCAGTGCGCGCGCACTCCTTCGTCTGCGGGGCGCGCGCGCCTGACGGCGCCGCCCAGGGCCCGTCCGCGCGCGGACTCGCAAGCGCGCGGCCTTGCGCGCGCGCAGCGCCTGGAGGAGTTGGCCTGCGCGCAGCCTTCCTGGCTGCGCGCTGCCCCCGGCGCGCCGGCTGGGCGGGCGCCCGCAGGCCTCCCTTGCCCCCCCGCTGCCCCGGCTGGCCGCTGCGTCGTTTCTCGTTTTCCGTTCAATTGTCCACCCCGTTTCCCAAGAAAAAACAGAAAATCACCAAACATTCATAAATTCACACGAATCAAAAGCAATAAAATCGACATGCTTAAAATCAAGAACAATCAAGATTTTAATAAAAAACGTGCCAATTACACGTTTCATGCTTATAACGCACATAAACCCTAGGCCTATACACCGAACCGGGCTCTGATACCACTGAAAGAAAATCCGGTGGATCGTCCCGGGAATTGCGCGAATGCGGAAGCGCAGTAAAAATAAACATATTAAAATTTACAAAATAAAAGGCATGCTTTTAATTTAAAGAACACGCTCAAGGGGTGTGCCCTTGAGGTTCCCGGGCGTTCGGTGTATCTAATGATCATAAAATAAATAAATAAATCATGGAGGCCATAGAGTTGAAAAATAAAGAGGGGCGAAAATCTTAAACGAGACCTACCCGTTGTCGTTTTCGTCTTCAACTGCTACTCGCGTTGTTCCCCGTTTTGCACCAAGACCTCATTCTTGAGATCCTCCAAATCGTGACACACGATCCACCCACGGTATCTTGCACGTCGTGCTAGCAACGAACAAGTATTATTTTTGGAGTGGACGAATCAATAACTCGTTATCAATTAACAGTATTGGTTCGTCTAAGTTCTTGATGTTCCAAGAACGAAAAAGAACTAAGGAAAAAAAATATTTTCTTGCTAGAGAAAGAGAGAGGGGGCGGACGAGAGGTAGGAGAGGGGAGAGTGTGTGATTTTCAAGAATCATCAATCCTCTCAAATGTTGGAAGCTAGAGGTTTATATAGAGGAAGAGTTTAATCCTCTTTAAACTCAAACCCTAAGTAACCTAATTTGACTAGGATTTTGACCTAGTCAAAGTCCTAGTCAAACTAGTGTTTGACCTAGTCAAACGAATCCTAGCCTTCCATCTCCCCTTTCCATCTCAACCGTTGATTTTAATTTAATGGAATATTTAAATCCTATTAAATATTCCAAAAGGCTAAAAGAATAAATATAATATAATAAATAAATATTATAATTTATTCTAAGCCCATTAAATCAACCCCCTTTTTTTAATAAATCCTATTTATTAATTTAATTCCCTTTATCAAATAGAAGGAATTAATTTCTCCAAGAAAATATAGGACCCAATTAAATCTAATTTAATCATTCCTTTACTCCAATATTTAATTCTAAATTAAATACTAAGTGTGTGTAGATAGTGTGTGACTCTTTAGGTTCACCATTCAGCTAGACTTGGTCGGATTCCTAGAATCCGTCCGTTACCATGGGTGGCCATCTAGCAACGGTCCATGGGACTAGAGACTAGGTGAAATATTCGGGGATGAACATTTAGGCTCTAACAGTACACTTGTCCTTCTGTCTTCGGTCTCATCACTTAGGGTCTAGGGCACGGAAAATGCAGGTACCCATTTTGGACCTAAGTGTCGGTTTGTCCTCACTAAACGCCGCAAGGGAAACCTTTTCCCTTCTGTTCAGTCACTGTGGCCACAGATTTTCAGGGACAAAGACACAGAGCATATATGAGACTCAACTGTCAACACCTTTTGACAGGAGACAGATCCTTTCTTGGAAACTACTGTCACTTTGTGCACCCGAGCTGCACTAGACATGGCTTATGACTACTCAAGAGTATTTTGGCAATCTCTCACCATATCTAAGATACAGACCTGATGCACAGGTAAACTCAGCAGTTGCTCAAGTCAAAGGACTTTGCCTGTACCGTTGGAACCGGGAATACACGTCATACCTTGCTGACCATACTCAAGGTCCTCCGTAAGACGGTTCCCGCGAGTCACCTCAGTCAACTGCTTCCTAGTACGCTGACCCACTAACACTGCTTAGACGAGCTTCGTCACCCGTCGATGAGATACGACAGCAGATGCTTAGTGCAAGTCTCAAAGGGAATCCCAGTACCCATTTTTGGGATTCCTTGACTTGGAGATTTCCGGACTGATTCGGTAAGACTGATTTCATGGACCTACCTCCAAGCGTAGTCCCAGTCCCCGAAATCGTTTCTCAGTCCGTGGGCTTTGTTTGCGTAGTGAACAGAAACGTAAATGCAGATAAGTGAACGTAAACAAAGTATTGCCATATGAATTTTCACTTCTTTATTCATAAATGTTTTTATCAAATACCAAAGAATTGTCTAGACATAGGTTACATATTCCTGCCAAGATTGGCTTACATGGTCACCTATTCTAACAATTAGAGCCCGGTTCGGTGTTGTGCCTTTAAGAATTTGCATGTTGAACGTGTTTAAAATACTTTTGGAAAGCATGTTTTACGGTTTTTTCTAGCATGATTATATGTATGAAAATATGTGTTAATTTTGCTTTTGAAATTATGGATATCTATGCATTTTATGAGAATTTGATTTTCTGTAAATGCATGTTTATATTTCAGTTTTACAGCAGATATAAAAATAAATAAATAAATAAATAAATTTAGAAAACGTTCAGCAGCCGTCTGCTTGCTGCTGCCTGCCGGCCGGTCACTGGGCCAGCAGGCGCGCAGGCCGGGCGCGCGGGCCCGCTGGCCGTGCGTGCTGGGGGGAAGCGCAGGCAGGCAGCCTGTGCGCATGCGCGCGCCCAGCGCGCGCGGGCGTGCGCTGCGCTGGGCGCTGGGTGCTGGACGCGCAGTGCTGCACGCGTGCGGCCGGCCGTCGGCCGGTCTGGGACGTTTGGGCCGTTTTGCATCGTTTTTCGTGAAAATTTCAATTTTCTGATTTCTGCTGTTTTCTGAATGTGAGTAATTTTGGCATATTTTAATTTTAGTTAAATTGAATTTTTCTAAAATTATTTTTGATGCCTTAGATTATTTTGGAAATGGTTTCCAAACTAAAATGGTTTATACATTAGATGTATGGGTGATATCCGTTTTTTCAATTGCATTATTAATATATTATTTTCTGCACTTAATTATGTTTATGGTTAGATATTGGATATCTTGTTATAAATACATGGTATGTATTTATGTGTTGGCATATTTATATTTGATGTAAATGTGCTTTGTTGTTGTTGTTTATTTGATAAACAATAAGGATGATCACTAGCCCTTTTAGCCTATGTATGGTTTAATTTATTGTTGGGTGAGGCCTGCGTGCCGCTTTGTTTTTCTTCTCTCTATCGTTTTTTTTAGCCTTGGAATAATAAGGCTTTCTTCCTCTCTATTAATGTACTCCCCCCGACTTATGATTGGGGTTTCTTTTAAGTTGTAATGAGAGTAGATTAGATTGTGAGGATTTAATTTATTAATTGTAAGCTTCCAAGGAGATGAAGGTCCGGTGGATGGAGCCCATGATGGAAGGTCAAGAAGAACAAAGGAGGAATTTTTACAAGGCCCCATTAGAATGATAATGGGATGTAAATATTGTAATAGTGTAGGTCTACCCTAGTTTGACCATAGATCCACTGCGGGCTCAGTGGATTACTTAGGAATGGGCTTGTGATCATCCTAACAGGGGCGTGCTAGGCTTACTTTGCATGTGCTTAAGTCTTTTATGCTTTGATGTATGGTGTGTTTGGAATGCATCTTATTACATTATATGTATAAATCTTGAGCATGCAAAATACTAACAATGATGAGGTCTCGGTCTTAATAAAATGATGAACTCTCACTTGGATGGTCCAAGTAAATATTAGGCCCAAAATGGAATTAAATCAAATGGTTTGATTATTCCAAGCCTTCCATCCATAATAATGTAATGAGGAAGCTACTTTCCTCTAAAGCGTGGTCTCACGAGTCGTGGCACGTTTTGGAATGAAAGGAAGCTGCATTATTGTTACGAACAAAGGAATATGCTCTTGTTTCCCTGTCTCACGAGTCGTGGGGGGCGACAGTTGAGATATGATTTGGTTGATGGGTCGGGCCTAACGCCGAAAGTAACATGATTCGCTTGGAGTCCTCGGAATCATGTGAAAGAGGTGAGGCAAAATATCTTGGGAATCTCATTGGATGAGAATGGTATTGGATACCTCCCACAAAGCTTTTTCTATGTGAATCGTAAAAGCGGGGCATGGAGAATTGCGTTTGTAGATCCCAAGCCCACTAGGAAATGGTTTTCCGAAACTCCACTTGAGAGTGGTGGGCTTTCGTAGAAATAGTGGGAGCGTTAATGACTAAAGACCATGTCATAAACTTGAATTAATATTACAATTTGTTTGCTAATTTCTGCTTTAGATTTTGAATGTAGATGTGTAAGAACTCGTTATCTATGATTATGGAGACTAATAAGTTTAATGGAATGAACTACAACGATTGGCTGCGTAATCTGAGGATTGTCCTCGATTACGAAAACCAGGCTTATGTTCTGGATAAGCCATTTCCCGTAACCTTGCCGGAAGGTTCCTCGCCAGAAGAGCGTTTGACGTTCGAAAAATGGCATGAGGATGACCGCAAGGTACGCAGCATCATACTGGCATCCATGACCAATGAGATCCAGAAGCAGTATGATAGGCTAGACCATGCCAACGCGATAATGCTCCGCTTAGAGGATATGTATGCGGTTCCGGATAGGCATATTAGATATGCCGCCACAAAAGCATTTTTCGGCACCAAGATGACTGAAGGATCCTCTGTACATGAACATGGGATCAAGATGCTTTCCCTTGTGGAAAAGCTCGAGGATCTCAAAGTTGGTCTTGATAATGATACATATATAGATGTGATCCTACAGTCTCTTCCTCCCTCTTACGACCCTTTTGTCGTGAATTACAACATGAATGGGCTTGAGAAGTCCATACACGAGTTGATTAACATGTTGACCCAGTTCGAAGCAACGACCAAAAGGTCTGCACCGGTGATACTGGTTGGGGAGGCTTCGACCTCTAAGGCGAAAGGCAAGAGGGCCAGACGCTGGAAGAGGAAGAAGGGAAAGGCAAAAGCCGCTGCTAGCGCTCAGAGCGCTCCTGTTGCCCCAGTGGGGATGGGCAAAGGAAAGGGAAAGGTTGGACCGCAGCAATCGAGGGCAAATGATGTTTACATGCATTGCCATGGAAGAGGGCATTGGAAGAGGGACTGCCCCAAGCTCCTCTCCAATCAAGGTATATTTGTTATTGAGGTTAACATGATTACTAATTCTGCTTCTTGGGTATTGGATACCGGTTGTGGAGCTCACATCTGCAATAATTTGCAGGTGCTGGAAAGAAGCAGAAAGCTAAGTAGGGACGAGGTCGTGCTGAGGCTTGGTGATGGCAAGGCTATTGCTGCTGAAGCTGTAGGTCTAGTCCACTTAGTTGTTAGTGATCAAGTTAGGATAGAATTAAAAGATTGCTATTATGTACCTAACATGATCAAGAATATCATTCAATACCGTTGTTGGACAATGCTGGTTTTGATTTCATGATCAATAAAAATTGTTTTTATTTGATGAAGAATGGTTCTTCACATCTGCTAGGTAAACTTCATAATGGTCTTTATATTCTTCAACAACGTGATTTGATCATGTTTGCTCAAAACAAACGGAAAATGGATAATCAAGAAAACGCACAGATTTGGCATGCAAGGCTAGGTCACATCTCTCAAGACAGGATTAGGAGGTTGGTGGACTCAAAGAGTCTAGAAATAGATGATTTGGACCATCTACCGGCCTGCGAGTCTTGTCTAAAAGGGAAAATGACCAAGAAGCCCTTTGTTGGACAAAGCATGCTTGCCAGTGGTCTGTTGGATTTGATCCATTCAGATGTCTGTGGGCCACTAAATACGCAGGCCAGAGGAAGGTTTTCTTACTTCATAACTTTTACCGATAACCACTCACGGTATGGTTATGTTTACCTTATGAGGTACAAGTCTGAGGCCTTTGGAAGGTTTAAAGAGTTCAGGCTTGAAGTTGAAAACCAAACTGGTCGCAAAATTAAAGTCCTTCGGTCGGACCGAGGTGGTGAGTATTTGAGTGGGGAATTCTTGGATTACTTAAAAGAGAATGGGATTCTCTCTCAGTGGACTCCTCCCGGAACGCCACAACTGAACGACGTCTCTGAAAGGAGGAATCGAACTTTGTTGGACATGGTTCGATCCATGATGAGTTTTACTGAACTGCCCTTATCCTTCTGGGGTTATGCTCTTGAGACGGCAGCCAAGTTATTAAACATGGCGCCTTCTAAGACTGTGGCCCAGACGCCATATCAGATATGGCATGGAAAGCCTGCTTCCTACAAGTACTTGAGAGTGTGGGGTAGCCCTGCATACGTCAAGAGACTAGTGGGAGACAAACTGGACTCGAGGTCTAGTTTGTGCAGGTTCGTGGGTTATCCTAAGGAAACTGCGGGGTTTTATTTTTATGATCCTTCCGAGCAAAAGGTTTTTGTCTCGAGAAACGCAGTGTTCCTGGAAAAGGGTTTTCCAACGGATACCCGTCGTGAGGAATTGCTCCTTGAGGAATCAAGTGAGGCAATACCTCAAACGGATGCAACGACATCATCTACACCTGTAGTTCCCACTGACGATATTCCTGTCATCCGAAGGTCGACTAGAGTGTTAGAATAGGTGACCAGAAAGCCAATAGGTTTGGCGATTTGTAACCTATCTGACAACTTGATGTAAATGTAATATTATTATGTGATGAATAAGATGAGTATTCGTCACCAATGGTACCTTCTTTGTTGCGCTCATCTTACATTTGTTAAAATGGTGTTTAACTTATATCGCAACAAAGCCCACAGACCATGGATAACAACTCATGCAGTTGGGCCACGCATTGGATGGTGGTCATGAAACCAACTGATTAAGAGTTGGGTCTGAAACGTTCCAAGTCGAGGACTTCGAGACAGGGCATCGAGAGTCCTATTGAGACTTGCGTCAAGAGTCGTGTTCATTGGATGAGTGCCGTGTTTCATCGGGGACAGGCGTGGGACGTACACGATCTTGATGGGTTGGTCGACTGGGGTCGAGCCGACTGGACTGACTCGCGGGGATCATCATATGGAAGCCTTGGAGGCTTGGTCGGTATGATTGGTTTTTCCCCGGTTCCGATAGTACGGGAGTAATCCTCAGACTTGAGGGATCATGGCAGTCGCGTGCACAGGACGGTTGTATCTTGGATCTGGCGAGAGGTAATCATTCTGTAAGATGATTATCATAAGCCTTGTCCAGTGCAGTCAGAATGTGTGGCGAGGACGGTGGATTCCAAGAAGAGGATCCGTCCCCTGTCAGTTGTGACAGAGGTATCTCCTATGCACTAGGAGACACGTTCATGCTGTTTGAAGCTGTGGCCACGGTGGTTGGTCGAACAGGGAATGGTTTCCTGTGTCGACGCAATGAAGCATACGTGGTCTCGAGTATTAAGCATAGATGCCTAGTCAAAGATGGGAACCGACGCCCAATTCCATACCCTAGACTAAGGCCGGGAGACGGTAGACGGAAGGATCGTACCAGTACGGAATCGGCGCCTAAGTGTTCACGCCAATTCACCTAGTCTCTAGTGCCATGGACCGTTGCTAGACGGCCACCTATGGTAACGGGCCCTTGTGGGACACGGGCCAAGTCTAGCTGAGGGTGAACCTAAAGGGTCACACACAAATCACCGAGGAGGTTGAGAGATCGACTTGGAGTCAATATCGAAGGATAAAATAAGTAATTGGATTACTTAAGGGAAAGTCCATTGGATGGACGGGCCGATATTGTATCGGGCTTTCATTTAATCGATAAATTGGATTTTCGATTAAATATGGAAAGTTGAGATGTTGAGACGTTGGATCTTTTAATCCAACGGGAATAATTTAAGTGGACATTAAATTGGATTTAATATTCGGTTCGTCGCAATTGGATTACGATAAAACCCGGTCCGTTAAATTATACCCGAGAGGAGAAATAATTCCTAATTTGGAATGGGAAGAAGTTGGACTTCTTTCCTTAATCAAACATGGCCGACACGCTCCCTTAGAGGAAGCAAAATCAGCCATGTTTCATGCTAGGTGGTATGTTGACTTATCTCTTTTGGAAAGAGACAAATCAACTCCAATCAAGCTCTTCCCTTTTGGTATGATTTGATCATACCATAAATTTTGGTAGGCTTGATTGAAGAATTGATGGTGATTGATTGGAATGAATCTAGACATCCTTGGATGAACCTAGACACATTCCAATAATCTCATTAATTATGTATATATATTAGAATATACAACACCAAGCACAAGTGATTCATTATTCATCTTTTTCTAGGAAAAAGAGAAGACAAAAATCCTCTCCTCTCTCTCAAAATTTCGTGCTCCCTCCCTCTCTCACACTTGTGTTCTTCACTTGATTTTGAATCAAGAAGAAGAACAAAGTAAGTTTAAGAGAACACTAATTCATAGTGTTCTTCTCTTAAACCGATTCCTTCTAAACCCATTCTTTTCTAGCAAGAAGAACGTGTGTTTCTTCCGGTGTGGTGTGGATCACCTTTGGAGAATCCATACGTTTGGATTTCGTGAGCATTCCAGAGAAGGAACAACGCAAGTAGCCGGGAGCATACGCTAAACAATCAAAGGTAACGGTTTATTACGCTTTGATTGATTTCATTTATATATCTATGTCCTATGTGCTTAAATGTATGTTTTAATATTTACACATCCTACATCGAACGCCCGGTTGAGCACCCAAGGGTACACCCCTTGGGATTCGCGTATTTTTGAATTTGATTTAAATTTACGCACTTTCTCGCTTTTCTCGCTTCCGCTCGCGCTCCCGGGCGGACCCGCTTGTCCTTCATAGAGTTTCCCATCAACCTGATAGGTATGGGTTTCTGGGTGTGACCGGTCAGTTGGACAATGATCCAAAGACCTACGGAGAAGCAATGTCGGACATTGATTCGGGAAAATGGGTTGAGGCCATGAAAACCGAAATGGACTCTATGAGTTCAAACAAGGTTTGGACCTTAGTAGATCCACCCAAGGGTGTCAAGCCCGTCGGGTGTAAATGGGTCTACAAACGTATGCTTGGAGCTGACGGAGAGGTGACTACCTTCAAGGCCAGGCTTGTGGCAAAAGGTTATACTCAGCGGCCTGGGGTCGATTTTGAGGAAACCTATTCGTCCGTAGCCATGGCTAAGTCCATTCGGATTATGCTTGCCATAGCTGCATGGTATGACTATGAAATATGGCAGATGGACGTGAAAACGAACTTCCTTAATGGATTTGTTGAGGAAGAGATCTATATGGATCAACCAGAGGGTTTCACATCTGTTGGGGAAGAGCAGAAGGTCTGCCATCTCCAAAGGTCCATCTATGGTCTCAAACAAGCTTCCCGAAGTTGGAATATCCGTTTTGATGAAGTCATACGGGGTTATGATTTCATCAAGAACGAGTTTGACCTTTGTGTATACAAGAAGGTCAGTGGGAGCTCAGTTGCGTTCCTAGTGCTTTATGTGGACGACATCTTACTCATTGGGAATGATGTAAAGATGTTAGGTGACACTAAAGCATGGTTGTCCACACAATTCTCCATGAAGGATTTGGGTGATGCTTCCTACATCCTAGGCATCAAGATTATCCGGGATAGATCTAAAAGGATGTTAGGAATGACCCAAACCTCGTATGTTGAGAAAGTTTTGAAGAGATTCAAGATGGAAACTCCAAACGAGGATTCCTTCCTATGAGGCATAGGGTTAAACTGTCCAAGAAGCAGTCTCCTAAGACTGATGAGGAAGTTAGAAGGATGTTGGACATCCCCTATGCTTCAGCCGTAGGCAGCATACAGTATGCTGTGCAGTTCACAAGGCCCGATATTGCTTTCGCTTTGAGCGTTACGAGCAGATATTAGGCTTGTGCCGGTGAGGCTCACTGGACTGCAGTCAAGACCATTCTTAAGTACCTGAGAAGGACTAAAGATATGTTCTTGGTTTACGGTGGTGGAGAGTTGATTCTGGAAGGCTACAGCGATGCTAGCTTCCAGTCTGATGAGGATGATGCCAAGTCTCAATCTGGGTTTGTATTTAGGCTGAATGGTGGTGTGGTGGCTTGGAAAAGTTCCAAGCAGGATACTACAGCTGATTCCACCACGGAAGCTGAGTACATAGCGGCTTCGGAAGCAGCTAAGGAGGCGGTTTGGATGAAAAACTACATCCAAGAGTTGGGTGTAGTGCCTAGCATTGCCGAGCCAATAGTTATCTTTTGTGATAACAATGGGGCTATAGCGCAAGCGAAGGAACCGAGATCTCATCACCGATCCAAACACATTCTTAGACGCTACCATCTGCTTAGAGAGATGGTGGGAAGAGGTGACGTTCGGATGGACCGAGTCACATCGGCAGAAAATACGGCAGATCCACTGACCAAGCCAGTGTCACAGGTTGCTCATACTCAGCATCTTGGGAAGATGGGTTTGAGGGTCATGAGTGATTGGCTTTAGGGTCAAGTGGGAGATTGTTAGAATAGGGTGACCGGAAAGCCAATTAGATTGGTCTTGATGTAATCTATTTCTGACAATGTCATTGTAATTGTAATATTCTTATATGAATAAAGTGAGTATTCATGTTTGGCAGTTCGATTTGTTGTGCTCGCTATTTATGTTTATTCCATCTAACATCACAACAAAGCCCACAGGCCAAACGAACAACCCATGTAGTTGGGCTGCGCATTGGATGGCAGCTTTGGAACTAACTTCTAAGGGTTAGGTCTGAAACGTTCCAAGTCGAGGACCTTGAGACAGGGCATCAAGAGTCCTATACAGACTTGCACTAATGATTGCATTCATTAGATGAGTGCCGTATTTCATCGGCGACAGACATTGGACGTCTATGCAATATTAGCGGGTTAGTGGACAAGGATGTCAACTGACTGAACTGACTCGCGGGAATCGTCATATGGAAGCCTTGGAGGCTTGGTCGGTATGACTGGCATTCCCGGCTCCGATAGTACGAGATTAGTCCTCGAACTTGAGGAATCATGGCAGTCACATGCATATGATGGTTGTATCTAGCATCTGGCAAGAGATGTCAGTATCTGGGATACGTTCATCATAGGCCTTATACAGTGCAGTCGGAATATGTATTGAGGATGGTGGATTCCAAGATAGGATCTGTCACCTGTCAGTATGTGGCAGTTGAGTATCCTATGCGCTCTGAGACAGCTTAAACTCTTATAAGTCTGTGGCCACAGCGATTGGTCGAGTAGGGAATGGTTTCCTACGTCGATCGATAGAGTAAACGTGCCTCGAGTTACTGAGCATAGTTGTCTAGTCCAGGATGAGAACCGACGCCCAATTCCATACCCTAGACTTAGACCGGGAGACGGATGATGGAAGGACCGTACTCGTATGGAACTCGGGAGCCTAAATGTTCACGCCAACATTCACCTAGTCTCTAGTGCCATGGACCGTTCCTAGACGGCCACCCATGGTGACGGGCGTTTTTCTGATTAATGGTTAATCGGAAAAACAATTAATTAAATTGAATTTAATTGATCAATTGTGTTGGATACAAGCCCAAGTCTAGCTGAGGGTGAACCTAATGAGTCACACATAAATCACTTTGGATTTGGCGGAGTTAATTTGGAATTAATTCTAGAAGAAGCGAATAAATTTAATTGGATTAAATTTATTCAAGAGAGAAAATAAATGATTGGATCATTTATTGAGAAATCCATTTGATGGATGGTCCAAGAATTAATTAATTGGATTAGTTAATTTTTTGGACTAAGGACCTTTAAATTAATTGGATTAATTTATTGGGTTTTGGCTAGAATAGTTGATTGGATCAATTATTCTTAATTTGGACTTATGTTTATTTAATTCGATTCAATAAATAATTGGGATTCAATTAGATTGAAATTAATTAGATTAATTAATGCCCAAGGGATACATGTTTGGACTTTATTTAATTTGATTAAATAGAAGTCCAAATACCATGAAGGTCCAAGTCCATTTTTTCATGCAAGTTGAAGCTAGTTAAGGAGGAGTTTCAACTCTTCCACATATGTACATGATGAGCACGAAAATTTACTGATTTGTGGGTGGTTTTCTCTTGCTATCATGTGTAGTGGATGTGCTAGAAGTATGTGTATGTGGAAATTGCCTTGGAGGTTACTTATGTAGGTGGTTTTTGAACACTACATTCTACATACACAAAACTACTTTGCTAGACACAATTCACTTAACTTGCTTCACTTTTTGATGGAGTTTTTTAGCCAAATACTCTCTGAAAATTCTCTCTTTTAATGTTCATACTTCTTAGAGAAGATTGAACAAAAACATTCCAAGGTACACTAATCGATAGTGCTTTCTTTGGAATTGTTTCTTCTTCTTTGTTTCTAATTTCTATCCAGCAATAGAGTAGAAATAAATCCATAGTGTGGTGTGGAACGCATTAGAGGAGTTCTACGTTGAACTCTCAAGTGGACGAACGAAGAAAGAAAAGAAAGGAACAACGCACGAACCCGTTCTACATAAACGAACAAAGGTTGGTTTCCTTTTTACATTTTTGTATAACTTTCTTCTTCTCCTTTTAAGCCACATGTCCAGCATGTTTTATTTTGTTGTTTATGCTTTGACAAACACCGAACGCCCGGGAACTTCAAAGGGAACACCCCTTTGAATCCGGTTTATTTATGTCTTAAATTTACGTTTTTTACGCTTCCGTTGCGTTCCCGGGCCGTACCCGATTCTTTCAGGCCTAGGATTTTACGTGTGTTTGAAGCATGAAAACGTGTATGGTATGATATGTGTGTTACTTGATTTTTTTTATATTATCAAGCATGTCGTTTTCATGTCGTTTAATTATGTATGAGTTCTTGGTATTATTGGTATTTCTTGGTTTTCTTGGAAAACAGTGCAGAAAAATAAAACGAGATGAAAAAACGCGTCATGCGGAAGCCGACGGCTGACCGCGTGCGCAGTGCGCACGGCCAGGTGTGCGCAGGCACAGGAGCCTAGCGCGGCAGGCCCGCCGGGCGCGCTCAACGCACGTGGGCTTACGGCCGCTGCACGCGCTGCTGGACGCGCAGGCCGACGCATGGCCGGGCGCGCGCGCAGGCAAAGGAGCCCGTGCGCGCCCGCCAGGCCAGCGCATCAAGGCCGCGTGTGGGCCGCGCGCGCACACGCATATGCAGCACCGCCAGGCGCGCACGCAAGCAGGCATCGGAGCCTGCGCCGGCAGGCGCGCCCGATGCGCGTGTGCGCGCGCAGGCGGCACGGCAGGGCAGTGCGCGTAGGCAGAGGAGCATGCTCACGGCTGCCCCTCAGCATGTCAACGTGCACTACACAGCACGGCCAGGCGCGCGCGTGGCAGGCCAGGCCTGTTGGCCCGCGTGCACCGGCAGGTGCCGCCGGAGGCGGCGACTGTTCGTCGTTTTATGTTTTTTCTTGTTCTTTAATTTTTTGGATAATTTTTTAAAAATTGGTTTTATTTATTTTTGCATGTTTTCTTGCAGACAGTATATGAAAAGTTATTTCATTGGATTTTGGAATCCCGACATTTTATTCACTTTCAAATAATGAGGAAAGGCTTTCCTAAACACGAAAGAGGATTACCAATATTGTGCCAAGTTTACATGCATGACTCGTTTCTTATATGGATGATGTGATTGGATATCATGGATTATGTACATGTGTTTATATGATTGGATATCATGTAATTATATGCGTTGATTGAGAACGGATGATCACAACGTGACGTTCGTAGAATTTTATAAAATAATTGAGAGATTAATTAGTAATTATTAAGAAAATTTGATTTAACTATAAATAAATTATAGGTTGAAATTGGAATATGATAAAATTTGAACGTAATAAATTGGAACTCATTATAATATTCGGGAGCAAATTATATTAATTATAATATAATAATAATAATAATAATAATAATAATAATATATATGAATATAGTAAGTGAGGTGGGATCACCCCACCATTTCAAGTTTGTTTAATAAATATATATATATATATATATATCTTCAACAGAAAGCAACACTCACACATTTAGATTTCCACATACACATTTCTATCTCAATTTTCTCTCTCTCGGGGAAGACGAAAGGTATGAAATTATTTTTACATTTTAATTTTTTATTAATTTATATAATTATATTATGTAATTAGTCCATTTACTAAATGTACATTATATTGATCGATTTACTATTTAATCAGAAAATTTTATGAGTTTGACTAGTTAAACTAGTGTTATATTAAATATCACATTTGATATAAGATTACTATAATTGGGTAACTAAATTACTAGATTTAATCACTATTGTAGTTAATGTATTCAATTTCATCGAGTGTATTAACTAAATACTTAATTATATATATAGGTGTTTAATCATATTATATAATAGCGAGGAATTGATAGGGATTAATAAAAATATGAGTTATTTAAGAAAATATAAAATTTTTATAATAATTTAAGTTAGAAATATTATTAACACACCGGTAATTATAATGGTATGAGGGTTTTATAAAATGAAATTGTATGAGTTAGTTGATAAATTAAAAGTATACCTAAGAAGTGTAGAAAGTTAAATAATCTAAAATAAAATGGAACGGGGGGTTGAATTTCTAGAACTACGCGAATATTATATAATATCTTAATTAGAATTTACGATATTTATGAGGTATTGATCGTATAAACTATAATTTACTATAGGACGTGACGATAGAGAGGATGGTTGAGCAGCTTTTCGTGTTGACAAACCATTTTGAAATTTGAGGTAAGTATAGCTAATTGGTTTATATATATTTATATGAATATAAATATAAATTGTTGGATATATATATATATATATTTATATTCTTATGTGAGAACTCTATTTTGAATTTTGGATATATATATATATATATAATTATGAGGATATGAATATGAATTGTTTATGTGAGTATTTATGTTGAATGTTAGATATATATATATTGAGATATTGGATATAAATATGGATTGTTTATATAGTTGATCATGGATGTCGATTGTGATTAGGATGATCGTTATATCTGTGGAATTGCTATTATGTGCTAAAGTGTGATTGTGCTGCACGGATGTTGGCTGAATGATTGTGGGGTTGTATAATTGATTGTGATATGAAATCGAATAGGAATGGTATTGACGAGTGAATGATTAAAATGAAACAATGGCTTAACTAACTGGGGAGCATACTCAATGGCTTACAATGATACGATCAATGACGAGCTGTGTGCTGTGTTAGAATAGGTGACCATGTAAGCCAATTTTGGCAGGAATATGTAACCTATGTCTAGACAATTCTTTGGTATTTGATAAAAACATTTATGAATAAAGAAGTGAAAATTCATATGGCAATACTTTATTTACGTTCACTTATCTGCATTTACATTTCTGTTCACTACGCAAACAAAGCCCACGGACTGAGAAATGATTTCGGGGACTGGGACTACGCTTGGAGGTAGGTCCATGAAATCAGTCTCGCCGAATCAGTCTGGAAATCTCCAAGTCAAGGAATCCCGAAAATGGGTACCGTGATTCCCTTTGAGACTTGCAGTAAGCATCTGCTGTCGTATTTCATCGACGGGTGACGAAGGTCGTCTAAGCAGTGTTAGTGGGTCAGCGTGCTAGGAAGCAGCTGACTGAGGTGACTCGCCGGAACCGTCTTACGGAGGACCTGGAGTATGGTCAGCAAGGTATGACGTGTATTCCCGGTTCCAACAGTACAGGCCAAGTCCTTTGACTTGAGGAACTGCTGAGTTTACCTGTGCATCAGGTCTGTATCTTAGATATGGTGAGAGATTGCCAAAATACTCTTGAGTAGTCATAAGCCATGTCTAGTGCAGCTCGGGTGTACAAAGTGACAGTAGTTTCCAAGAAAGGATCTGTCTCCTGTCAAAAGGTGTTGACAGTTGCGTCTCATGTATGCTCTGTGTCTTGTCCCTGAAATCTGTGGCCACAGTAACTGAACTGAAGGGAAAGGTTTTCCTTGTGGCGTTTAGTAAGGACAGACCGACACTTAGGTCCAAAATGGGTACCTGCTTTTTCCGTGCCCTAGACTCTAAGTGATGAGACCGAAGGCAGAAGGACAAGTGTACTGTTAGAGCCTAAATGTTCATCCCCGAATATTTCACCTAGTCTCTAGTGCCATGGACCGTTGCTAGATGGCCACCCATGGTAACGGACGGATTCTAGGAATCCGACCAAGTCTAGCTGAATGGTGAACCTAAAGAGTCACACACTATCCACACACACTTAGTATTTAATTTGGAATTAAATATTGGAGTAAAGGAATGATTAAATTAGATTTAATCGGGTCCTATATTTTCTTGGAGAAATTAATTCCTTCTATTTGATAAAAGGAATTAAATTAATAAATAGGATTTATTAAAAGGGTTGATTTAATGGGCTTAGAATAAATTATAATATTTATTTATTATATTATATTTTATTCTTTTAGCCTTTTGGAATATTTAGTAGGATTTAAATATTCCATTAAATTAAAATCAACGGTTGAGATGGAAAGGGGAGATGGAAGGCTAGGATTCGTTTGACTAGGTCAAACACTAGTTTGACTAGGACTTTGACTAGGTCAAAATCCTAGTCAAATTAGGTTACTTAGAGTTTGAGTTTAAAGAGGATTAAACTCTTCCTCTATATAAACCTCTAGCTTCCAACATTTGTGAGATTGATGATTCTTGAAAACACACACAACACACACTCTCCCCTTCTCCTATCACTCGTCCGCCCCCTCTCTCTCCTCCAAGAAAATATTTCTTAGTTCTTTTTGTTCTTGGAACATTAAGAACTTAGACGAACCAATACCGTTAATTGATAACGTGTTATTGATTCGTCCACTCCAAAATTTATACACTTGTTCGTTGCTAGCATGACGTGCAAGATACGTGGGTGGATCGTGTGTCACGATTTGGAGGATCTCAAGAACGAGGTCTTGGTGCAAAACGGGGAACAACGCGAGTAGCAGTTGAAGACGAAAACGACAACGGGTAGGTCTCGTTTAAGATTTTCGTCCCTCTTTAATTTTTTCAATTCTATGGCCTCCATAATTTCTTTATTTGTTTTATGATCATGAGATACACGGAACGCCCGGGAACCTCAAGGGCACACCCCTTGAGCGTGTTCTTTAAATTAAAAGCATGCCTTTTATTTATATATGTTTATTTTTACCGCGCTTCCGCATTCGCGCAATTCCCGGGACGATCCACCGGATTTCTTTCATGCTGTCATTGATCAATGGAGATGATGGGATACACACGAGCTGTGTGCTGTGTGATATCAGAAAAGAAAAGAGAGTGGAAGGAGTATTGTGATTGAGATGATGATGATGGTGATAGCCGGCTAAGCTCATTGAGTGATGCACTCCAAGTTGGATAAGCAGGGCCCTAAGGAAACAACTAAAATGCCTCTATTATGTCGTGAGTTAATATCTTGTTGTAGCTATGTGATTTCTTATTTGCTGTAATATATGTCGCATGTTGGTTGTGTCTGTATAATTGCTTTATACTTGACTGGTTACTCGTATACTTATATATATAGACCGAAAGGCTATACTTATTGAGTAGGTAGCTCATTCTTTGACACACACACGTTTCAGGAGATAGGTCGCACGGATTAATACCATTGGATCTTGAGCCATGCCATGACACTGAATAGGTGGGTCAGCCGTGACTACGAAGGTGGAAGTTTTTGGGCTATGTAATTAAAATATCCTAGTATTTTAGAGTTTGTTGTAAGATTTTGGACAGATAGACGTTGGTTATCTTTTCTTAAGTTATGTACAGCGGTGGGAAGTAAATATAAGATTTTGGCTATGTTTATGATCTAATGTCGTATGTATATATATATATATATCTATTTGTTATATTGATAAAACATAATCTATATTATGTTATGGAATGAGTTGAGAAAAAAAAATGGAAGATTAATTAGTGGAAACTAGGTGTTGTGCTGTAGGGAGTGTTACATTGAGATTAATTACTGGTAACTAGGTGTCCTACGGTAGGGAGTGTTTCACACAAGACCTAGACCGCATGTATGGTTTAAATTTATGTTGGGCCTGTTTTATTTTCTCCTCCTCTTTTCTAGTTGCCTTGGAATAATAAGGCATTCTATCTCCTTCCTGTTGTACTTCGCCCGAGTTTTCGCTGGGGTTTCTTTTTAAATATGTAATGAGAGTAGTATAGGGGTGAGGAATTATTTTATTTTATTTCCATGGTGGAGATGAAGATGGCCCAAATGGAGAGCCCAGAATGATGAATCCAAGGCGTTCCATGGAGACCTGAAGGAGAAAGAGACCAAGGCCCATCAACATGTTGATTGGGTTGTTATTATTAAATGTAATAGTATAGGACCAACCCTAGATTGACCATAGATCCACTGCAGGCTCAGTGGGTCACATTGAAAGCCTAGCAAAAGCGTGTGGATCGGCCGGGGAGTAGCGCGAATGCGGAAGCGCGGTAAAAAAATAAGGATTAAAGAATGTAAACATGCATAAACGATATGTAAAACATGTTCAAGGGGTGTTCCCTTGAATCTCCCGGGCGTTTGGCGTATCTCATGAATAATTAAAGCATAAAAAAATTTCATGGAGGCCATAGGGTTTAAAGAAAGAGGGACAAAATACTTAAACTGGGAACCTACCGATTGTCGTTTTCGTCTTCAAACCGGTACTCGCGTTGTTCCCCGTTTTGCTCCAAGATCTCGTGTAGGAGACCCTCTAATTCGTACACGCAATCCACCCACGTAACTTGCTCCTCGTGCTAGCGAAAGAACAAGTGTATATGATATTTGGAGAGGACGGAGTGATCAAACGCTATTTAATTAACAAGATCAAACCTCCTTAGTTAAATTATCAATACAAAAGAACTTGGAAGAGAGGGAGGGAGGGAGAGAGAGAGAGAGGGAGAGAGAGAGAGAGAGAGAGAGAGAGAGAGAGAGAGAGAAAGAGGAGCTGAGTAGTGTATGTGTGTGTGTTTCAAATTTCATCATCCTCTTCAACGTGGACACTTAGGAGTATTTATAGAGGAGGAACCCTGTTCCTCCTCTAATTCCTACAGTTGGAAGACTCCTTCTTGAATAGGATTTGACCTAGTCAACATCTAGCTTTCTTTAAACCAATCTAAGCCATAGATTTCTCTCTTTAATCTCGACCATTGATTAATTTAATTGAATTTTTAAATCTCATTTAAATAATCCTAAAAGCAATAAATAAATATATCAAATATAAATTTTTATTCAAAGGTCAATACATTAATTTCTAATAAATCTAATTTATTAGATGAATTCCTTATATCCAATAAAAGGAATTAATTTCTTTCCAAGAAAAGAAGGACCCAATTAAATCCAATTTAATCGTTCTATTTCTCCAAATATTTAATTCCAAATTAAATACGTTATGTGTGCGGATTGTGTGTGACTCTTTAGGTTCACCTTCAGCTAGACTTGGTTGGATTCCTAGAATCCGCCTGTCACCATGGGTGGCCGTCTAGCAACGGTCCATGGCACTAGAGACTAGGTGAATATACGGGGATGAACATTTAGGCTCTACAGGACATCTATCCTTCCATCTACGGTCTCACCACTTAGAGTCTAGGGCACAGATTATGTAGGTACCCATTTTGGACCTACGTGTAGGTCTGTCCTTTTCCAAACGCCGCAAGGGAATCCTTCCCTTCTATTCAGTTACTGTGGCCACAGAGTTTAGGGACAAGACACAGAGTATTGTGAGACACAACTGTCAACGCCTCTTGACAGGAGACAGATCCTTTCTTGGAAACTACTGTCACGTTGTACACCGTGGCTGCACTAGATATGGGTTATGAATACTCAAGTGGATTTTGGCAATCTCTCACCATACCTAAGATACAGTCTCGATGTACAGGTAAACTCAGCAATTCCTCAAGTCAAAGGACTTGACCTTTACCGTTGGAACTGAGAACTCACGTCATACCCAACCGACCCTACTCAAGGTCCTCCGTAAGACGGTTCCCACGAGTCAGCTCAGTCGGCCACTCCCGAATAGGCCAACCCACTAACACTGCTTAGACGACCCTCGTCACCCGTCGATGAAACAACGGATGCTTAGTGCAAGTCTCAAGGGGAATCTCGGTACCCATTTTCGAGATTCCTTGACTTGGAGATTTTCAGACTGAGTCGGCGGAACTGATTTCATGGACCTACATCCAAGCGTAGTCCCAGTCCCCGAAATGTGATTTCAGTCTGTGGGATTTGTTTGTGTAGCGAACAGTTATAAAGCAGATAAAGTGAACACAAACAAAGTGCGCCAAATGAATTTTCACTTCTCTTATTCATCAAGGTTTTATTAAAACTTCAAAATTGTTCAGACATAGGTTACAATTCGCCTACCAAGATTGGCTACATGGTCACCTATTCTAACAATTTCCCACTTGACCTTAAAGCTAATCGCCCATATGCCTAATCCCTATCTTCTCAAGATGTTGTGTTTGAGTGCTCTACGACATAGGCTTTGTCAGTGGATCTACTTTGTGTTCAGCTGAGTTGACTCGATCCATCCGAACGTCACCTCTTCCTACCATTTCTCTTAGAAGGTGGTAGCGTCTAAAAATGTATTTGGATCGGTGATGAGATCTCGGTTCCTTTGCTTGCGCTGTGGTATTGTTGTTATCACAAAAGATGACAATGGGCTCAGCGATGCTAGGCACCACACCCAACTCTTGGATGTAGTTTCTCATCCGAACCGCTTCTTTCACAGCTTCTGAAGCTGCTATGTATTCGACCTCAGTGGTGGAATCAGCAGTGGTTGCTTGCTTGGAACTTTTTCATGCTACCACTCCTCCATTGAGCCTGAATACATAACCCGATTGAAACTTGGCATCATCGTCATCAGCCTGGAAGCTAGCATCGCTAAAGCCTTCATTGATTAGTTCTCCATTACCATAGACTAAGAAAATTTCCGTAGTCCTCCTTAGGTACTTAAGGATGCCCTTGACCGCATTCTAATGTTCCTATTCTGCACAAGACTGATATCTGCTCGTTACACTCAAAGCGTAAGTGATGTCAGGTCTAGTGCAGTGGACCGCATATTGGATGCTTCCTATGGCAGAAGCATAGGGAATTGTTTTCATCTTTTCAAGTTCCTCATTAGTTTGCGAGGACTGTTTCTTGGACAACTTGATCCCATGCCTAATTGGAAGGAATCCTCGTTTGGAGTTGTCCATCAGAAACCTTTTCAGGACTTTCTCCATATACGAGTTTTGGGTCAGTCCTAAATTTTTTTTAGATCTGTCCCCAATAATCTGGATGCCGAGAATGTAGGAGGTTTCACCTAAGTCCTTCATGGGAAACTGAGTTGACAACCATGCTTTTGTGTTACCCAACATTCTAACGCCATTGCCTGTGAGTAGAATGTCATCCACATAAAGCACTAGGAACACTATGGAGCTCCCACTGACCTTCTTGTATACACAAGGGTTGGATTCATTTTTGATGAAATCATAACCCTGTATGACTTCGTCAAACCGAATGTTCCAACTTCTGGATGCTTGTTTGAGGCCATAGATGGACTTTTGGAGACGATAGACCTTCTGTTCTTCTCCGGCAACCGTGAAACCCTCGGGCTGATCCATGTAGATCTGTTCCTCATCAAAACCATTGAGGAAGGCTGTTTTCACGTCCATCTGCCATATTTCATAGTCATACCATGCTGCTATGGCAAGCAGGATTCGAATGGATTTAGCCATCGCTACTGGCGAGTAGGTGTCCTCAAAATCGACCTCGGGTCGTTGAGTGTACCCTTTTGCTACTAGTCTAGCCTTGAAGGTTGTGACTTCTCCATCAATGCCAAGTTTGCGCTTATAGACCGATTTACAGCCAATTGGCTTAACCCCTGTGGGCGGGTCTACAAGTGTCCAGACTTGGTTCTCATTCATGGAGTCTATTTCGGTTCTCATGGCCTCAAGCCATCTCCCGGAGTCGATGTCAAACATCGCTTTCCCGTATGCCTTAGGATCCTTATCCAATAGACTGGTCGTGTTTAGAAAGCCGTATCCCACCGGAGGTCGAGACTCTCTAGCTGACCTACGGAGAACGGGAACGTTAGTGGTGACTGTGGGCGCTGACTATATTGGAGCTGGCGGTTCAGGTACAGAGGCTGGCCCTTTCTGAGGCCGTCCTTCATGCCTAGCATGCTGGACTTCTCGAGGTTGGTCAGCCCTTCGGGTATCTATCCTGAATCCTCTAAGTGAGGAATCTGTGGCTTTCACTAATGACTGGTTTCCATCACTTGACTCCTCAAGGATTAGTTCATCAGGTTGGATATCCTCTGGAAAACCTTGTTCCAAGAACACTACGTTCCTTGAAAAAAATACCTTTTGTTCCAAGGGGTTATAGAAATAATAACCTGCAGTTCCTTGGGGTATCCAACGAACCTGCATAAACTAGACTTCGATTCTAGCTTGTCTCTCACTAGCTTCTTGACGTATGCGGGGCTACCCCACATTTTCAAGTAGTTGTAGGAAGCAGGCTTGCTGTGCCATATTTCATATGGCGTTTGGGTTAATGCACTGGTTGGCACCAAATTTAACAACTTGGCCGCAGTCTCCAATGCGTAGCCCCGAAAGGACAAGGGCAATTTGGTAAAACTCATCATGGATCGAACCATGTCCAATAGGGTTCGATTCCTTCTTTCAGAGACCCTATTTAACTGTGGTATCCCGGGAGGTGTCCATTCAGAGATTATACCGTTTTCTTTAAGCTAATTAAGGAACTCAGTACTAAGGTACTCGCCGCCTCGGTCTGACCGTAGGACTTTAATTTTGCAGCCGCTTTAGTTCTCAACTTCATGTCTGAATTCTTTAAACCTCTCAAGAGCTTCAGACTTGTACCTCATCAGGTATACATAACCATACCGTGAATGATCATCGGTGAAGGTTATGAAGTAGGAGAACCCACCTCGGGCTTGCGTCCTTAGTGGTCCACATACGTCTGTGTGGACCAAGTCCAACAGACCTGTGGCAAGCCTACTTTGTCCTACAAAGGGCCTCTTGGTCATTTTCCCTCTTAGATAGGATTCACAAGTTGGTAGTTCACTCAAGTCCCCTACCTCTAGGTTCTTTGAGTCTACCAATTTGTTCATCGTATCTTGGGAAATGTGACCTAGCCTAGCATGCCACAGTTGTGCGTTCCCGTTATTATCTATTTTACGTTTGTGTTGAGCGTTGCAAGATATAGAGGCCGTTATTAAGCATACCAAGTAGATGAGCAATTCCACACCTCATCAAATAAAAGCAATTTTTATTGATCATAAACTCATATCCACTATTGTCTAACAATGGAATGGAAATGATGTTTCTAATCATGTTATGTACATAATAAACTTGCTCTAAATCTATGCTAATACAATCATTAACTACTAGAGTGGCCGATCCTACTGCTTCTGTCGAGATGGCCTTGTCATTCCCAAGCTTTAGGATCATATCCCCGCTACTTAGTTTTCTACTTCTTTTCAGCACCTACAAATCATTGCAAATGTGAGCTCCACAGCCGGTATCTAATACCTAAGAGGCAGTGTTAGTAACTATGTTAACCTCAATCACAAAGATACCTTGTTTGGAGAGGAGTTTGAGGCAATCCCTCTTCCAATGCCCTTTCTCATGGCAATTGATATATATGTCATATGCCCTCGACTGTTGCTTTGAGCGAACCTTCCCTTTTCCTTTGCCTTTCCCCTCTTTTGCAATGGGAGCACTCTTAGTGTTGGTAACTACTTTGACGGCTTTTTCCTTTCCTTTCTTCCTTTTCCAACGTCCGGCTCCCTTGCCTTTCGTTTTGGAAGTTGAAGCATCTCCAAACAATACCAATGGCGTAGACTTCTTAGTCGTTGCCTCGTATTGTATCAACATATTGATTAACTCATGAATACCCTTCTCAAGTGTGATCATGTTGTAGTTAACAATGAATTAGTCGAAGGAGGGTAGGAGAGACTGAAGGATCACATCTATGTACGTCTCGTTATCGAGCCTTGCCTTGAGGTCCTCGAGCTATTCCACCAAGGTAAGCATCCTGACCCCATGCTCTTGTACAGAGGACCCTTCGGTCATTTTAGTTCCAAAGAACGCCTTCGTTGCAACATACCTAGTATGCCGGTCCGGGACTGCATAGCAATCCTTCAGGCGAGTCATAATAGAAGGGACATCGTCTAGCCTTTCATACTGCTTCTGAATCTCATTCGTCATAGAGGCAAATATGATGCTACGGACTTTTCGGTTATCCTTATGCCAAGCCTCAAACGTGTCACGTTCTTCTGGCGTGGATCCTTCCGGCAAGGTCCTAGGGAACGGCTCATCCATGACGTAGCCTTAGTTCTCGTAATCTAGGACTATCCTCAGATTGCACAACCAGTCATTGTAATTGGTTCCGTTAAAATTGTTGTTCTCAAGTATGGTTGATAATGGGTTCTTAGACATTTTAAATCTACATTTTAGAACAAAACTACGACCAGTAGAATTTTAAAAGACGGAAGTTTTGATAAATAATTAAATGCTTGGACTTTAGTCATTTAATGCTCCCACTATTTATACGAAAACACGATACTCTCAAATGTTGTTTTCGGGAAACACCCTTTCCTAGTAGGCTTGGGATCTACAACGATTTTCCCCATACCCCGCTTTTACGATTCGCATGGGAAGAATCCTGTGGGAGGTATACCATACCATTCTCGTTCCATGAGATTCCCAAGATAACTGCCTCACCCTTTCCGTGATCCCGAGGACTCCAAGCGAATCACGTTACTTGGGCGTTAGACTCGACCCAATCGACCGAATCATAGACCCACAGCTACTTCCACGACTCATGAGATAGGTAACAGTAGTCTATTCTTCGTTCATGACATAGTGCAGCTTATTTTAAGTACGATAGTCGTGCCACGACTCGTGAGACCACGCTATCCACCTAAATCAGCTTTCTCATTATGCCATGGATTGGAAGGCACGGACAAACTCCTAGAGTTCATGTCCATTTTGTCGAGGGTTTAATATTTTGAACCTTGGTCCAACCAAGTGAGAGTGGTAAATGACCGAGATCCCATACACATACACATTCATCCATAATGCGTAAATAAATTTGCATCCCATAGCAATAATATGATAAATAAAGCCATTCATTCACCATAAAAGCTACATGCAAAATTAAAGCCTAGCGCCCTTGTTGGATGATCACGAGCCCGAATCCTATGCGACCCACTGAGCCCGAAGTGGATCTGTGGTCAATCTAGGGTTGGTCCTACACTATTACATTTAATAGTAACCTGATCAACATGCTGATGGGCCTTGGTCTCGTTTACTCTTTCAAATCTCCATGGAAACGCCTTGGATCCTCCATTCTGGGCTCTCCATGTGGACCTTCCTTCATCTCCACCAAATACATAAAACTGAAATCCTCACTCCTATACTACTCTCATTACATATGTAAAAGGAAACCCCAGCGAAAACCCGAGGGGAGTACAATAGGAGGGAGATAGAATGCCTTATTATTCCAAGGCAACTAGAAGAGGAGAAGGAGAAAGCAAAAGAGGCACACAGGCCCAACACAAATTAAACCATACATTCGGTCTAGGGCTCGTGATCATCCATTCTCAATAAACGCACATAATTACATGATATCTAATCACATAAACATATGCATATAATCCATGATTATCAATCGCATCATCCCATGATAAATAAACGAGTTACATATAAAAAAATATGGTACAACCATTGGCAATATCCTTTCTCGTTTAGGAAAACCCTTCCACATTATTTGAAGGTGAGTAATCCCCGGGATTCCAAATCCAATACAATAACCTTCCAAATAACGTTCTTTAAGAAAACATGCAAAAATTAAATAAAACTAATCTTCAGAATTTATCCAAAAAATAAAATAACAAGAAAACGTAAACGTTAATCGACCGCCGCCGGCGCATGCAGGCCAGCAGGCCCAGCCTGCTGTCCCTGCGCGCGCAAGCAAGGGCCTGTGCGCGGGCCTGGTCGGCATTGTTTCGCACGCTGGCGCGCGCTGGCGGGATTCTGCGCGTAGGCACCTCTGCCCACGCGCGCCACCCTGCCGCGCCGCCTGCGTGCGCGTCCTGCGCGCGCTTGCGCATCAGGCGCGCCTGCCGGGCGCACGCACGGAGACTCCATCGTCTGCGTGCATGCGTGCGCCTGGCAGCCCTGCCCCATGCGCGAGCGCGCGCGCGCGCGGCCAAGGACCGAATTGGGCTCTGATACCACTGAACCGAGCTCTGATACCATCGAAATGGGCTCTGATACCATCGAAATGGGCTCTGATACAACCGAACCGGGCTCTGATACCATCGAACTGGGTTCTGATACACATTTTCATGCTTCAAAAACACACAAAACCCTAAGCTTATACACCGAACCGGGCTCTGATACCACTGAAAGCCTAGCAAAGGCGTGTGGATCGGCCCGAGAGTAGCGCAAATGCGGAAGTGCGGTAAAAAAATAAAGATTAAAGAATATAAACGTGCATAAACGATATGTAAAACACGTTCAAGGGGTGTTCCCTTGAATCTCCTGAATATGTAAAACACGTTCAAGGGGTGTTCCCTTGAATATTGGTGTATCTCATGAATAATTAAAGCATAAGAAAATTTCATGGAGGCCATAGGGTTTAAAAAAAGAAGGACGAAAAAATTAAACCGAGAGCCTACCGATTGTCGTTTTCGTCTTCAAACTGGTACTCGCGTTGTTCCCCGTTTTGCTGCAAGATCTCGTGTAGGAGACCCTCTAATTCGTACACGCAATCCGCCCACGTATCTTGCTCCTCGTGCTAGGGAAAGAACAAGTGTATATGTATTTGGAGAGGACGGAATGATCAAATGCTATTTAATTAATGAGATCAAACCTCCTTAGTTAAATTGTCAACATAAAAGAACTTGGAAGAGAGGGAGAGAGAGAGACGCAGCCGAGAGAGAGAGAGACGCAGCCGAGTAGTGTATGTGTGTGTGTTTTAAATTTCATCATCCTCTTCAAAGTGGACACTTAAGAGTATTTATAGAGGAGGAATCCTATTCCTCTTCTAATTCCTACACTTTGAAGACTCCTTCTTAAATAGGATTTGACCTAGTCAAATCCTAGTTAACATCTAGCTTTCTTGGTCAAACCAATCTAAGCCATAGATTTCTCTCTTTAATCTCAACCATTGATTAATTTAATGGAATATTTAAACCTCATTTAAATAATCCTAAAGCCAATAAATAAATATATCAAATATAAATATTTATTCCAAGGCCATTAAATTAATTGCTAATAAATCTAATTTATTAGATAAATTCCTTATATCCAATAAAAGGAATTAATTTCTTCCCAAGAAAAGAAGGAACCGATTAAATCCAATTTAATCGTTCCATTTGTCCAAATATTTAATTCCAAATTAAATACGTCATGTGTGTGGATTGTGTGTGACTCTTTAGGTTCACCTTCAGCTAGACTTGGTTGGATTCCTAGAATCCGCCCATCACCATGGGTGGCCGTCTAGCAACGGTCCATGGCACTAGAGACTAGGTGAATATGCGGGGATGAACATTTAGGCTCTACAGTACATCTATCCTTCCATCTACGGTCTCACCACTTAGAGTCTAGGGCACGGATTATGTAGGTACCCATTTTGGACCTAAGTGTCGGTCTGTCCTTTACCAAACGCCGCAAGGGAATCCTTCCCTTCTGTTCAGTTACTGTGGCCACAGATTTTAGGGACAAGACACAGAGTATTGTGAGACACAACTGTCAATGCCTCTTGACAGGGGACAGATCTTTTCTTAGAAACTACTGTCACGTAGTATACCGCGGCTGCACTAGATATGGCTTATAACCACTCAAGTGCATTTTGGCAATCTCTCACCATACCTAAGATACAGTCTCGATGTACAGGTAAACTTAGCAATTCCTCAAGATAAAGGACTTGACCTGTACCGTTGGGACCGGGAACTCACGTCATACCTAACCGACCCTACTCAAGGTCCTCCGTAAGACGGTTCCCGCGAGTCACCTCAGTCGGCCGCTCCCCCAGCAGGCCAACCCGCTAACACTGCTTAGACGACCCTCGTCACCCGTTGATGAAACACGACAGTAGATGCTTAATGCAAGTCTCAAGGGGAATCTCGATACCCATTTTCGAGATTCCTTGACTTGGAGATTTTCAGACTGATTCGGCGGAACTTATTTCATGGACCTACCTCCAAGCGTAGTCCCAGTCCCCGAAGTGTGATTTCAGTCTGTGGGCTTTGTTTGTTTAGTGAACAGTTATAAAGCAGATAAAGTGAACACAAACAAAGTGCGCCAAATGAATTTTCACTTCTCTTATTCATCAAGGTTTTATTAAAACTTCGAAATTGTTCAGACATAGATTACAATTCGCCTACCAAGATTGGATACACTCAACGCCCCGGGGTCGATTTTGAGGATACCTACTCGCCAGTAGCCATGGCTAAGTCCATTCGGATCCTGCTTGCCATAGCAGCATGGTATGACTATGAAATATGGCAGATGGACGTGAAAACGGCCTTCCTCAACGGTTTCGTTGAAGAAGAGATCTATATGGATCAGCCGGAGGGTTTCACGGTCACTGGAGAAGAACAGAAGGTCTGTCATCTCCAGAAGTCCATCTATGGCCTCAAACAAGCATCCCGAAGTTGGAACATTCGATTTGATGAAGTAATACGGGGATATGACTTCATCAAAAACGAATCCGACCCTTGTGTATACAAGAAGGTCAGTGGGAGCTCTATAGTGTTCCTAGTGCTTTACGTGGATGACATTCTGCTCATTGGTAATGACGTCAGAATGTTAGGAAACACAAAAGCATGGTTGTCAACCAAGTTTTCCATGAAGGACTTGGGTGAAGCCTCCTACATCCTAGGCATCCAGATTGTCAGGGACAGATCTAAAAGGATGTTAGGGCTCACCCAAAACTCGTATATGGAGAAAGTCCTAAAGAGATATCGAATGGACAACTCCAAACGAGGATTCCTTCCAATGAGGCATGGGATCAAGTTGTCCAAGAAACAGTCCCCGCAGACTGATGAGGAACTTGAAAAGATGAAAGTCATCCCCTATGCTTCTGCCGTAGGCAGCATCCAATATGCGGTCCATTGCACCAGGCCTGATATTGCATACGCTTTGAGCGTGACAAGCAGATATCAGTCCTGTGCACGAGAGGCACATTGGAATGCCGTTAAGGGCATCCTTAAGTACCTTAGGAGGACTAAGGAAATGTTCTTGGTCTATGGCAATGGAGAACTAATTCTGGAAGGCTTTAGCGACGCTAGCTTCCAGTCTGATGACGATGATGCCAAGTCTCAATCGGGGTATGTATTCAAACTCAACGGAGGAGTAGTGGCTTGGAAAAGTTCCAAGCAAGCAACCACTGCTGACTCCACCACTGAGGCTGAATACATAGCAGCTTCAGAAGCTGCTAAGGAAGCGGTTTGGATGAGAAACTACATCCAAGAGTTGGGTGTGGTGCCTAGCATCGCCGAGCCTGTTGTCATCTTCTGTGATAACAACGGTGCAATAGTGCAAGCAAAGGAACCGAGATCTCATCACCGTACCAAACACATTCTTAGACGCTACCATCTTCTTAGAGAAATGGTAGGAAGAGGTGACGTTCGGATGGACCGAGTCAACTCAGCAGACAACACAGCAGACCCGCTGACAAAGCCTATGTCGCAAAGTGCTCATACGCAACATCTTGAGAAGATGGGGATTAGGCATATGGGTGATTGGCTTTAAAGGTCAAGTGGGAGATTGTTAGAATAGGTGACCATGTAAGCCAATTTTGGCGGGTATATGTAACCTATGTCTAGACAATTATAGGTGTTTGATAAATCATTAATGAATAAAGAAGTGAATTTCATTTGGCATCACTTTGTTTGTGTTCACTTATATTTGTTTTCCATATCTGTTCACTACGCAAACAAAGCCCACGGACTGAGAATCAATTTCGGGGACTGGGACTACGCTTGGAGGTAGGTCCATGGAATCAGTCTTCCCGAATCAGTCCGGAAATGTCCAAGTCAAGGAATCCCGAAAATGGGTACCGGGATTCCATTTGAGACTTGCACTAAGCACCTGCTGTCGTGTTTCATCGACGGGTGACAAGGGTCGTCTAAGCAGTGTTAGTGGGTTAGCATGCTAGGACGCAGCTGACTGAGGTGACTCGCGGGAACCGTCTTACGGAGGACCTTGAGTATGGTCAGCAAGGTATGACGTGTATTCCCGGTTCCAACGGTACAGGTCAAGTCCTTTGACTTGAGGAATTGCTGAGTTTACCTGTACATCAGGGCTGTATCTTAGATATGGTGAGAGATTGCCAGAATTTTCTTTGGTAGTCATAAGCCATGTCTAGTGCAGTTCTGGTGTGCAAAGTGACAGTAGTTTCCAAGAAAGGATCTGTCTCCTGTCAATAGGTTTTTGGCAGTTGAGTCTCATGTATACTCTAGGTCTTGTCCCTAAAACTGTGGCCACAGTGACTGAACAGAAGGGAAGGATTCCCTTGCGGCGTTTAGTGAGGACAGACCGACACTTAGGTCCAAAATGGGTACCTGCATTATCCGTGCCCTAGACTCTAAGTGATGAGACCGAAGACAGAAGGACAAGTGGGAGCCTAAATGTTCATCCCTGAATATTTCACCTAGTCTCTAGTGCCATGGACCGTTGCTAGATGGCCACCCATGGTAACGGAAGGATTCTAGGAATCCGACCAAGTCTAGTTGAAAGGTGAACCTAAAGAGTCACACACTATCCACACACATTTAGATATTTAATTAGGAATTAAATATTGGAGTGAAGGAATGATTAAATTGGATTTAATCGGGTCCTTTATTTTTCTTGGAGAAATAATTCCTTCTATTAGATATAAGGAATTAAATTGATAAATTAGATTTATCAAAGGGATTTATTTAATGGGCTTAAATAATATTTATATTTATTTTAGCCTCTTGGAAATATTTAAATAGGTTTTAAATATTCCATTAAACTAAATTAAATCAACGGTTGAGATCAATGGGAGAGATGGATGGCTAGGATTGTTTTGACTAGGTCAAAACACTACTTTGACTAGGACTTTGACTAAGTCAAAATCCTAGTCAAAATAGAGTTCTTGAAAAAGGAGTTTAAAGAGGATTAGACTCCTCTTCTATATAAACCCCTAGCATCCTACAAGTTGAAGGATGATGAAATTCCAACACACACAACACACACACACAACTCGGCTCTCTCCCTCTATCTCGTCCGCCCTCTCTCTCTCACACACTCCAAGAAAATTAATTTTCGTTGTTCTCTTGTTCTTGGAACATTAGAACTTGATGAATCAATACCGTTAATTCATAACGTGTTGTTGATTCATCCACTCCAAAATATAAACTTGTTCGTTGCTAGCACGACGTGCAAGATACGTGGGTGGATCATGTGTCACGATTTGGAGGGTCTCAAGAACGAGATCTTGGTGCAAAACGGGGAACAACGCGTGTAGCCGTTGAAGACGAAAACGACAACGGGTAGGTCTCGTTTATGATTTTCGTCCCTTTTAATTTTCTACCCTATGGCCTCCATGATTCTTTTATGTTTTATTATTCATGAGATACACCGAACACCCGGGAATTTCAAAGGCACACCCTTTGAAACGTGTTCTTTAATTTAAAGCATGTTTAAATTCCGTATTTATTTTAATTATACCGCGCTTCCGCATTCGCGCTTTTCCCGGGACGATCCACAATTCCTTTCAGTGGTATCAGAGCCCGGTTCGGTGTATAGGCCTAGGGTTTATGTGCGTTTTAAGCATGAAACGTGATTTAGCATGTTTTAATTGAATCTTGATTTTCTTGATTATTAAAGCATGTTGTTTTATTGCTTTTAATTCGTGTGAAATTCTGAATGTTGGTATTTTTCTATTTTTTCTTGGGAAACGGGGGGAAAATTGAACTGAAAACGAGAAACGCCACAGCCGGCCAGCCGGGAAGGCTGGCCGCGCGCAGCCGAGCGCTGCAGGCAGGCCAGACGCGCGCAGGCAAGGGTAGCCTGCGCGCGCCCGCCCAGCCGATCGCGCACGGGCAGCGCGCGCAAGGGGGCGCCTCCAGCTGCGCGCGCGGGCAGACGAGGGTGTCTGCGCGCGCGCGCGCAAGGCTGTCGGGCGGAGAGCCCGTGCGCGGACGGCACCAGGCGCGCTGCCAGGCGCGCGCGCCCGGCGGGCGTGCCCATTGCGCGTCTGCGCGCGCGCACTGCGCAGGCACGCGGTTGGCGACCAGCAGGCCGGCGCGCGCGAGGCAGAGGAGCCTGCGCGCGCGACGGCCTGCCGGAACACCAGGCCGCGCAGCGCGCTGCCGGCCAGGCGCGCGCGCACGCAGGCAAGGGGCCTGCGCGCGCGCGCCCGGCCAGGCAGTGCCTGCGCGCGCAGGGGCGGCAGGCTGGGCCTGCTGCCCTGCGCGCACGGCCGGCCGGCTGCTGCAGGTGGCGGCGGCCGGTGGCTGCTGCAGCTAGGGTTTTTTGAAACCCTAGTATTATTTTATTTTTGTTTACTTTTCAGTTTTAATTTTGAATTAATTCTGAAAATTCGTTTTTTGGGTTCAATTTTGCCTAAATTCCTAAAGACATTATTTTAGGAGTAAAATAAATTGGATTTGGAATCCCTGGGTTATTTTACGTAAAATAATGAGGAAAGGTTTTCCTAAAACAAGAAAAAAATATTATTACCAATATTTGTGTTTTATTTTTTTCACACGTTGCGCACATGATCATTTATTTCTGTTTTGGATTATTATGATTGGAAATCATGAGTTATTGGTATATTATAATTATGTGATTGGATCATGTGATTGTGTGTGTTGGATGGAAATGGATGATCACGAGCCCTAGACCGGATGTATGGTTTAATTTTCTGTTGGGCCTGTGTGCCTCTTTAACTGCTTTCTCTTCTCTCTTTCTAGTGCCTTGGAATAATAAGGCTTTCTACCTCCCTCCTTATGTACTCCCCCCGGGTTTTCGCTGGGGTTTCTATTTTTTTAATATGTAATGAGAGTAGACTAGGAGTGAGGTTTCTTTCCATTTTTGTAATTGGTGGAGTAGAAGGAAGGACCACATGGAGAGCCCAGACAGGAGGTCCCTTGGCGTTTTCCATGAAGTGAAGAAAGAGGAAAAGAGACCAAGGCCCATCAGCATGATGATTGGGTTACTATTATTGTAATAGTATAGGACCAACCCTAGATTGACCATAGATCCACTGCGGGCTCAGTGGGTCGCATAGGATTTGGGCTCGTGATCATCCAACAGGGGCGTGCTAGGCTTTAATTTTGCATGTGGTTATTATGATGGATGAATGGCTTTTATTTATCATATAACTGCTATGGATGGATTTTATTTATGCATTATGGATGAATGTATGGATATATTATGAGATCTCGGTCATTCACTACTCTCACATTGGTTGGACCAATGTTGAAATATTAGACCCTAGATAAAGTGGACATGAACTCTAGGAGTTTGTCCATGCCTTCCAATCCATGGCACAGTGAGGAAGCTGTTTTAGGTCAATAGCGTGGTCTCACGAGTCGTGGCACGTCATTGTACTTAAAAGAAGCTGCACTGTGTCATGAACGAAAAATGGGCTGCTGTTACCTGTCTCACGAGTCGTGGGGGTACTAGTGGGTCCATGGCTCGGTCGATTGGGTCGGGTCTAACGCCCAATTAGCATGATTCGCTTGGAGTCCTCGGGATCATGCAAAAGGGTGAGGCAATAATCTTGGGAATCTCGTGGAACGAGAATGGTATGGAATACCTCCCACAGGATCTTTTCCATGCGAATCGTAAAAGCGGGGTATTGGAAAGATCGCTGTGGATCCCAAGCCCACTAGGAAAGGATTTCCCGAAAATCACGTTTGAGAGTACCGTGTTTTCGTATAAATAGTGGGAGGATTAAATGACTAAAGACCAAGCATTTAATTATTTCATCAAACCACCGTCTTTATTTTCTGCTGATCGCGCGTTGTTTTCTAAATGTAGATTTAAAATGTCTAAGAACCCACTATCAACCATTCTTGAGACAAACAAATTTAATGGAACAAATTACAACGACTGGTTGCGCAATCTCAGGATAGTCCTAGATTACGAGAACCAAGGCTACGTCATGGACGAGCCTCTCCCTAGGACCTTACCGGAAGGATCCACGCCAGAAGAACGTGAGACATTCGAGACTTGGCATAAGGATAACCGGAAGGTCCGTAGCATCATACTTGCTTCGATGACCAATGAGATTCAGAAGCAATATGAAAGGCTAGACGATGTCCCTTCCATTATGGCTCGCCTTAAGGATTGCTATGCAGTCCCGGACCGGCATACTAGGTATGTCGCGACCAAGGCGTTCTTTGGAACTAAAATGACAGAAGGATCCTCTGTACAAGAGCATGGGGTTAAAATGCTTACCCTAGTGGAAAAGCTCGAGGACCTAAAGGCAGGTCTCGATAACGAAACGTACATAGATGTGATCCTTCAGTCACTCCCACCCTCCTTCGACCAATTTATCGTCAACTATAACATGAATACACTTGAGAAGGGCATTCATGAGTTGATCAATATGTTGGTGCAATACGAGGCAACGACTAAGAAGTCCACGCCTTCGGTATTGTTTGGAGGTGCTTCAACTTCCAAGACGAAAGGCAAGGGTGCCGGACGTTGGAAAAAGAAGAAGGGGAAGGGAAAAGCCGTCATAGCAGCTACGAACACTCAGAGTGTTCCCATTGCCAAAGAGGGGAAAGGCAAAGGAAAGGGAAAGGTTGTCTCCAAGCAACAGTCAAAGGCATATGACATATGTATCAACTGCCGTGAGAAAGGGCATTGGAAGAGAGAGTGCCCCAAACTCTTCTCAAACCAAGGTATATTTGTGATTGAGGTTAACATGGTCACTAATTCTGCCTCTTGGGTATTGGATACCGGCTGTGGAGCTCACATTTGCAATGATCTGCAGGTGCTGAAAAGAAGCAGAAAACTAAGTAGCGGGGACATGATCCTGAAGCTCGGAAATGGCAAGGCCATCTCGGCAGAAGCAGTAGGATCCGCCACTTTAGTAATTAGTGATACCATTAGCATAGAATTAAGAGCAGGTTTATTTTGTGCCTAGTATGATTAAGAACATCATTTCCATTCCATTGTTGGACAATAGTGGTTATGAGTTCAGAATCAATAAAAATTGCTTTTATTTGATGAGGTGTGGAATTGCTCATCTACTTGGTACATTGCACAACGGGCTCTATATCTTGCAACAAACAAATCTCGTTCTTAACGCTCAACACAAACGGAAATTAGATAATAACGGGAACGCACGTCTGTGGCACGCTAGGCTAGGTCACATATCCCAAGATAGGATGAAAAGGTTGGTAGACTCAAAGAACCTAGAGGTTGGGGACTTGAGTGATCTACCAACTTGTGAGTCTTGTCTAAGAGGGAAAATGACCAAGAAGCCCTTTGTAGGACAAAGCAGGCTTGCCACAGGTCTGTTGGACTTGGTCCATACAGACGTATGTGGACCACTAAGGACGCAGGCCCGAGGTGGGTTCTCCTACTTCATAACCTTCACCGATGACCATTCACGGTACGGTTATGTTTACCTGATGAGGTACAAGTCTGAAGCTCTTGAGAGGTTTAAAGAATTCAGGCTTGAAGTGGAGAACCAGACCAACTGCAAAATTAAAGTCCTACGGTCAGACCGAGGCGGTGAATACCTTAGTGCCGAATTCCTAGATTATCTAAAAGAAAATGGTATAATATCGGAATGGACACCTCCCGGAACACCACACAGTTAAATGGCGTCTCTGAAAGGAGGAACCGAACCCTGTTGGACATGGTTCGGTCCATGATGAGTTTTACCAAATTGCCCTTATCGTTTTGGGGTTATGCATTAGAAACGGCAGCCAAGTTGTTGAATTTGGCGCCTACCAGTGCATTGACCCAAACGCCATATGAGATATGGCACGGCAAGCCTGCGTCCTACAACTACTTGAAAGTGTGGGGTAGCCCCGCATACGTCAAGAGGTTAGTGGGAGATAAGCTAGAATCCAGGTCTAGCCTATGTAGGTTCGTTGGATACCCTAGAGAAACTGCGGGTTATTACTTTTTATGACACTTTGGAACAAAAGGTATTTGTTTCAAGGAATGCAGTATTCTTGGAGCAAGGCTTCCCGGAGGATATCCAACCTGATGAGCTGATCCTTGAGGAATCAAGTGATGGAACTCAGCCATCAGAAATAGCCGCGGAAACCTCACCAAGAGGATTTAGGATTAACGCACGGAGGGCTGACCAACCTAGAGAAGTCCAACATGCTAGGCATGAAGGACAACCTCAAGAAAGGCCAGTCCCGGCCCCTGATCCGCCGGCTCCGATACAGTCAGCGCCCACAGTCACCACTGACGTTCCCGTTCTCCGTAGGTCCACTAGAGAATCCAGACCTCCAGTGAGATATGGATTTCTAGGTGCGACCGATCTTCTGGATAACGATCCTAAGACATACGGGGAAGCGATGTCTGACATCGACTCCGGGGAAATGGCTTGAGGCCATGAAGACCGAAATGGACTCCATGAGCGAGAACCAAGTTTGGAGACTTGTAGATCCACCGAAAGGTGTTAAGCCAGTGGGCTGTAAGTGGGTCTACAAGCGCAAACTCGGCGTTGATGGAGAAGTCACAACCTTTAAGGCTAGGCTTGTAACCAAGGGATACACTCAACGACCCGGGGTCGATTTTGAGGATACCTACTCGCCAGTAGCCATGGCTAAGTCCATTCGGATCCTGCTTGCCATAGCAGCATGATATGACTATGAAATATGGCAGATGGACGTGAAAACGGCCTTCCTCAACGGTTTCGTTGAAGAAGAGATCTATATGGATCAGCCGGAGGGTTTCAGGGTCACTGGAGAAGAACAGAAGGTCTGTCGTCTCCAGAAGTCCATCTATGGCCTCAAACAAGCATCCCGAAGTTGGAACATTCGATTTGATGAAGTAATACGGGGATATGACTTCATCAAAAACGAATCCGACCCTTGTGTATACAAGAAGGTCAGTGGGAGCTCTATAGTGTTCCTAGTGCTTTACGTGGATGACATTCTGCTCATTGGTAATGACGTCAGAATGTTAGGAAACACAAAAGCATGGTTGTCAACCAAGTTTTCCATGAAGGACTTGGGTGAAGCCTCCTACATCCTAGGCATCCAGATTGTCAGGGACAGATCTAAAAGGATGTTAGGGCTCACCCAAAACTCGTATATGGAGAAAGTCCTAAAGAGATATCGAATGGACAACTCCAAACGAGGATTCCTTCCAATGAGGCATGGGATCAAGTTGTCCAAGAAACAGTCCCCGCAGACTGATGAGGAACTTGAAAAGATGAAAGTCATCCCCTATGCTTCTGCCGTAGGCAGCATCCAATATGCGGTCCATTGCACCAGGCCTGACATTGCATACGCTTTGAGCGTGACAAGCAGATATCAGTCCTGTGCACGAGAGGCACATTGGAATGCCGTTAAGGGCATCCTTAAGTACCTTAGTAGGACTAAGGAAATGTTCTTGGTCTATGGCAATGGAGAACTAATTCTGGAAGGCTTTAGCGACGCTAGCTTCCAGTCTGATGACGATGATGCCAAGTCTCAATCGGGGTATGTATTCAAACTCAACGGAGGAGTAGTGGCTTGGAAAAGTTCCAAGCAAGCAACCACTGCTGACTCCACCACTGAGGCTGAATACATAGCAGCTTCAGAAGCTGCTAAGGAAGCGGTTTGGATGAGAAACTACATCCAAGAGTTGGGTGTGGTGCCTAGCATCGCCGAGCCTGTTGTCATCTTCTGTGATAACAACGGTGCAATAGTGCAAGCAAAGGAACCGAGATCTCATCACCGTACCAAACACATTCTTAGACGCTACCATCTTCTTAGAGAAATGGTAGGAAGAGGTGACGTTCGGATGGACCGAGTCAACTCAGCAGACAACACAGCAGACCCGCTGACAAAGACTATGTCGCAAAGTGCTCATACGCAACATCTTGAGAAGATGGGGATTAGGCATATGGGTGATTGGCTTTAAAGGTCAAGTGGGAGATTGTTAGAATAGGTGACCATGTAAGCCAATTTTGGCGGGTATATGTAACCTATGTCTAGACAATTATAGGTGTTTGATAAATCATTAATGAATAAAGAAGTGAATTTCATTTGGCATCACTTTGTTTGTGTTCACTTATATTTGTTTTCCATATCTGTTCACTACGCAAACAAAGCCCACGGACTGAGAATCAATTTCGGGGACTGGGACTACGCTTGGAGGTAGGTCCATGGAATCAGTCTTCCCGAATCAGTCCGGAAATGTCCAAGTCAAGGAATCCCGAAAATGGGTACCGGGATTCCATTTGAGACTTGCACAAAGCACCTGCTGTCGTGTTTCATCGACGGGTGACGAGGGTCGTCTAAGCAGTGTTAGTGGGTTAGCATGCTAGGACGCAGCTGACTGAGGTGACTCGCGGGAACCGTCTTACGGAGGACCTTGAGTATGGTCAGCAAGGTATGACGTGTATTCCCGGTTCCAACGGTACAGGTCAAGTCCTTTGACTTGAGGAATTGCTGAGTTTACCTGTACATCAGGGCTGTATCTTAGATATGGTGAGAGATTGCCAGAATTTTCTTTGGTAGTCATAAGCCATGTCTAGTGCAGTTCTGGTGTGCAAAGTGACAGTAGTTTCCAAGAAAGGATCTGTCTCCTGTCAATAGGTTTTGGCAGTTGAGTCTCATGTATACTCTAGGTCTTGTCCCTAAAACTGTGGCCACAGTGACTGAACAGAAGGGAAGGATTCCCTTGCGGCGTTTAGTGAGGACAGACCGACACTTAGGTCCAAAATGGGTACCTGCATTATCCGTGCCCTAGACTCTAAGTGATGAGACCGAAGACAGAAGGACAAGTGTACTGTTAGAGCCTAAATGTTCATCCCCAATATTTCACCTAGTCTCTAGTGCCATGGACCGTTGCTAGATGGCCACCCATGGTAACGGACGGATTCTAGGAATCCGACCAAGTCTAGCTGAATGGTGAACCTAAAGAGTCACACACTATCCACACACACTTAGTATTTAATTTGGAATTAAATATTGGAGTAAAGGAATGATTAAATTAGATTTAATCGGGTCCTATATTTTCTTGGAGAAATTAATTCCTTCTATTTGATAAAGGGAATTAAATTAATAAATTGGATTTATTAAGGAAATTGATTTAATGGGCCTAGAATAAATATTAATTTATTATATTTATTTGGCCTTTTTGGAATATTTAATGGGATTTAAATATTCCATTAAATTTAAATCAACGGTTGAGATGGAAAGGGGAGATGGAAGGCTAGGATTTGTTTGACTAGGTCAAACACTAGTTTGATTAGGACTTTGACTAGGTCAAAATCCTAGTCAAATTAGGGTTCTTAGAGTTGGAGTTTAAAGAGGATCAAACTCCTCCTCTATAAATACCTCTAGCTTCCAACTATTGCATTATGATGATTCTTGAAATCACACACACAACACACACTCCGCCCCTCTCCTACATCTCGTCCGCCCCTCTCTCTCTCTCACTCTCCAAGAAAATTATTTCTTGTTCTTTTGTTCTTGGAACATTAGAACTAAGGAAGATTAGTCCCATTAATTCATAACCTGTGATTGATCTATCCTCTCCAAAAATACTTGTTCGTTGCTAGCACGACGTGCAAGATACGTGGGTGGATCGTGTGTCACGATATAGAGGGTCTCAAGAACGAGATCTCGGTGCAAACCGGGGAACAACGCGTGTAGCCGTTGAAGACCAAAACGACAACGGGTAGGTCTCGTTTTATTTTTTTCGTCCCTCTTTATTTTTTCAACTCTATGGCCTCCATGATTACTTTACATGTTATATGATCATGAGATACACCGAACGCCCGGGCACCTCAAGGGTACACCCCTTTAGCGTGTTCTTTTAAATTAAAAGCATGCTTTAATTTTTGTATGTTTATTTTTATCGCGCTTCCGCATTCGCGCAATTCCCGGGACGATCCACCGATTTCTTTCAGTGGTATCAGAGCCCGGTTCGGTGTATAGGCCTAGGGTTAATGTGCGTTCTAAGCATGAAACATGATATTGGCATGTTTTATATTAAATCTTGATTTTTCTTGATTTTAAGCATGTTGGTTTTATTGCTTTTAATTCGTGTGAATTTCTGAATGTTGGTATTTTTCTATTTTTCTTGGAAAACGGGGTGGAAAAATTGAACGGAAACGAGAAACGACGCAGCCGGCCAACCGGAGGGCTGGCCACGCGCAGCCGCGCGCAGGCAAGGGAAGCCTGCGCGCGCCCGCCCAGCCGGTCGCGCAGGGGCAGCGCCTCCAGGCGCGCCCGCACGCAGTGTTTTTTCTTTTATTTTTTTAATTATTTTCAGTTTTTAATTTTGAATTAATTCTGAAAAAAAATCGTTTTTTGGTTCAGTTATGCCTATTTTTCTAAAGACATTATTTTAGGAGTAAAAAAAAAATTGGATTTGGAATCCCGGGGTTATTTTCCTTAAAATAATGAGGAAAGGTTTTCCTAAAACGAGAAAATATTATTACCAATATTTGTGTTTTATTTTTCACACGTTATGCACATATTCATTTATTGTTTTGGATATTCATGATTGTGTTAGCATAGGTGACCATGTAAGCCAATTTTGGCAGGAATATGTAACCTATGTCTAGACAATTTTTGATATTTGATAAAAATATTTATGAATAAAGAAGTGAAAATTCATATGGCAATACTTTGTTTACGTTCACTTATATCTGCATTTACATTTCTGTTCAGTACGCAAACAAAGCCCACGGACTGAGAATCGATTTCGGGGACTGGGACTACGCTTGGAGGTAGGTCCATGAAATCAGTCTTACCGAATCAGTCCGGAAATCTCCAAGTCAAGGAATCCCGAAAATGGGTACCGGGATTCCCTTTGAGACTTGCACTAAGCATCTGCTGTCGTATTTCATTGACGGCTGACGAAGGTCGTCTAAGCAGTGTTAGTGGGTCAGCACGCTAGGAAGCAGCTGACTGAGGTGACTCGCGGGAACCGTCTTACGGATGACCTTGAGTATTGTCAGCAAGGTATGACGTGTATTCCCGGTTCCAACGGTACAGGCCAAGTCCTTTGACTTGAGGAACCGTTGAGTTTACCTGTGCATCAGGTCTGTATCTTAGATATGGTGAGAGATTGCCAAAATAATGTTGAGTAGTCATAAGCCATGTCTAGTGCAGCTCGGGTGTACAGAGTGACAGTAGTTTCCAAGAAAGGATCTGTCTCCTGTCAAAAAGTATTGACAGTTGAGTCTCATGTATGCTCTGTGTCTTGTCCCTGAAATCTGTGGCCACAGTAACTGAACAGAAGGAAAAGGTTTCCCTTGCGGCGTTTAGTAAGGACAGACCGACACTTAGATCCAAAATGGGTACCTGCTTTTTCCGTGCCCTAGGCTCTAAGTGATGAGACCGAAGACAGAACGACAAGTGTACTGTTAGAGCCTAAATGTTCATCCCCAATTATTTCACCTAGTCTCTAGTGCCATGGACCGTTGCTCGATGGCCACCCATGGTAATGGACGGATTCTAGGAATCCGACCAAGTCTAGCTGAAAGGTGAACCTAAAGAGTCACACACTATCCACACACACTTAGTATTTAATTTGGAATTAAATATTGGAGTAAAGGAATGATTAAATTAGATTTAATCGGGTCCTATATTTTCTTGGAGAAATTAATTCCTTCTATTTGATAAAGGGAATTAAATTAATAAATAGGATTTATTAAAGGGTTGATTTAATGGGGTTTGGAATAAATATTAATATTTATTTATTATATTTATTTTTAGCCTTTTGGAATATTTAATGGGATTTAAATATTGCATTAAATTAAAATCAATGGTTGAGATGGAAAGGGGAGATGGAAGGCTAGGATTTGTTTGACTAGGTCAAACACTAGTTTGACTAGGACTTTGACTAGGTCAAAATCCTAGTCAAATTAGGGTTCTTAGAGTTGGAGTTTAAAGAGGATTAAACTCCTCCTCTGTAAATACCTCTAGCTTCCAACTATTGTAGGATGATGATTCTTGAAATGACACACACAACACACACTCTCCCCTCTCCTACATCTCGTCCGCCCTCTCTCTCTCACTCTCCAAGAAAATTATTTCTTGTTCTTTTGTTCTTGGAACATTAGAACTAAGGAAGATTAGTCCCGTTAATTCATAACGTGTGATTGATCTATCCTCTCCAAAAATACTTTTTCGTTGCTAGCACGACGTGCGAGATACGTGGGTGGATCGAGTGTCGCGATTTGGAGGGTCTCAAGAACGAGATCTCGGTGCAAAACGGGGAACAACGCGTGTAGCCGTTGAAGACGAAAACGACAACGGGTAGGTCTCGTTTTATTTTTCGTCCCTCTTTATTTTTCAACTCTATGGCCTCCATGATTTCTTTACATGTTATATGATCATGAGATACATCGAACGCCCGGGAACCTCAAGGGTACACCCCTTGAGCGTGTTCTTTTAAATTAAAAGCATACTTTAATTTTTGTATGTTTATTTTTATCGCGCTTCCGCATTCGCGCAATTCCCGGGACGATCCACCGATTTCTTTCAGTGGTATCAGAGCCCGGTTCGGTGTATAGGCCTAGGGTTAATGTGCGTTCTAAGCATGAAACGTGATATTGGCATGTTTTAAATTAAATCTTGATTTTTCTTGATTTTAAGCATGTCGGTTTTATTGCTTTTAATTCGTGTGAATTTCTGAATGTTGGTATTTTTCTGTTTTTCTTGGGAAACGGGGTGGAAAATTGGACGAAAAAACGAGAAACGACGCAGTCGGCCAGCCGGGAGGGCTGGCCGCGCGCTACCGGCAGGGGCAGATGCGCGCAGGCAAGGGAATCCTGCGCGCGCCGGCCCAGCCGGTCGCGCAGGGGCGACGTGCAGCCAGGGAGGCTGCACGCGCAAGGCTGCGCACCTGAGAGTCCGCGCGCGAACGAGCTCTGGGCAGCGTCGCCAGGCGCGCGCGCCCTGCAGGCGTGCCCAGTGCACGTCTGCCCCGCGCACTGCGCACGGAACGGCCGACAGCCAGCAGGCCAGCGAGCGCGCAAGGCAAGAGAGCCTGCGCGCGCGACGGCTTGCCGGAATGCCAGGCCGCACAGCACGCTGTCGGCCAGGCGCGCGTGCACGCAGGCAAGGGGCCTGCGCGCGCGCGCCCGGCCAGGCAGCGCCTGCACGCGCGCAGGGGCGGCAGGCTGAGCCTGCTGCCCTGTGCGCGCGCCGGCGGGCCGCTGCCGACGGCGGCGGCGGCTGCTGCTAGGGTTTCAAAACCCTAGCAGTGTTTTTCTTTAATTTTTTAATTATTTTCAGTTTTAATTTTTGAATTAATTCTGAAAAATTATTTTTTGGTTCAATTTGTGTTTTATTTTTCACACGTTATGCACATATTGATTAATTATTTTGGATATTCATGATTGGATATCATGTGTTGTTGGTATATTGTGATTATATGATTGGATCATGTGATTATGTGTGTTGGATGGAAATGGATGATCACGAGCCCTAGACCAAGATGTATGGTTTATTTTCTGTTGGGCCTGTGTGCCTCTTTTACTTCTTTCTCCTTCTCTCTTTCTAGTTTGCCTTGGAATAATAAGGCATTCTACCTCCCTCCTTATGTACTCCCCCCGGGTTTTCGCTGGGGTTTCTATTTTTAATATGTAATGAAAGTAGACTAGGAGTGAGGTTTCTATTTTTGTAATTGGTGGAGAAGAAGGAAGGACCACATGGAGAGCCCAGACGGGAGGTCCCTTGGAGTTTTCCATGAAGTGAAGAAAGAGAAAAGAGACCAAGGCCCATCAGCATGATGATTGAGTTACTATTAATGTAATAGTATAGGACCAACCCTAGATTGACCATAGATCCACTGCGGGCTCAGTGAGTCGCATAGGATTCAGACTCGTGATCATCTAACAGGGGCGTGCTAGGCTTTAATTTTGCATGTGGTTATGATGATGGATGAATGGATTGTTTATTTATCATATAATTGCTATGGATGGTTTATTTACGCATTATGGATGTATGTGTAGATATTTATTTATTTGAGATCTCGGTCATTTACTACTCTCACATTGGTTGGACCAATGTCAAAATATTAGACCCTAGACAAAGTGGACTTGAACTCTAGGAGTTTGTCCATGCCTTCCAATCCATGGCATAGTGAGGAAGCTGCTTTGGGTCAATAGCGTGGTCTCACGAGTCGTGGCACGTTATTGTACTTAAAGGAAGCTGCACTATGTCATGAACGAAAAATGGGCTGCTGCTACCTGTCTCACGAGTCGTGGGGGTACCAGTGGGTCTGTGGCTCGGTCGATTGGTTGGGTCTAACGCCCAATTAACATAATTCGCTTGGAGTCCTCGGGATCATGTGAAAGGGTGAGGCAATAATCTTGGGAATCTCGTGGAACGAGAATGGTATGGAATACCTCCCACAGGATCTTTTCCATGCGAATCGTAAAAACGGGGTATGGAAAAAAATCGCTGTGGATCCCAAGCCCACTTGGAAAGGATTTCCCGAAAATCACGTTTGAGAGTACCGTATTTTCTTATAAATAGTGGGAGGATTAAATGACTAAAGTCCATGCATTTAATTATTTTATCAAACCACCGTCTTTTATTTTCTGCTGATCGCGCGCTGTTTTCTAAAATGTAGATTTTAAAATGTCTAAGAACCCACTTTCCACCATTCTTGAGACAAACAAATTCAATGGAACAAACTACAACGACTGGTTGCGCAATCTCAGGATAGTCCTAGATTACGAGAACCAAGGCTACGTCATGGACGAGCCGCTCCCTAGGACCTTACCGGAAGGATCCACGCCAGAAGAACGTGAGACGTTCGAGACTTGGCATAAGGATAACCGGAAGGTCCGTAGCGTCATACTTGCTTCGATGACCAATGAGATTCAGAAGCAATATGAAAGGCTAGACGATGTCCCTTCCATTATGGCTCGCCTTAAGGATTGCTATGCAGTCCCGGACCGGCATACTAGGTATGTCGCGACCAAGGCGTTCTTTGGAACGAAAATAACAGAAGGATCCTCTGTACAAGAGCACGGGGTTAAAATGCTTACCCTGGTGGAAAAGCTCGAGGACCTAAAGGCAGGTCTCGACAATGAAACGTACATAGATGTGATCCTTCAGTCACTCCCACCCTCCTTTGACCAATTTATCGTCAACTACAACATGAACGCACTTGAGAAGGGCATTCATGAGTTGATCAATATGTTCGTGCAATACGAGGCAACGACTAAGAAGTCCACGCCTTCAGTATTGTTTGGAGGTGCTTCAAATTCAAAATACGAAAGGCAAGGGTGGCGGACGTTGGAAGAAGAAGAAAGGGAAGGGAAAGGCCGTCAAAGCAGCTACAAACACTAAGAGTGTTCCCATTGCCACAGAGAGGAAAGGCAAAGGAAAGGGAAAGGTTGTCTCCAAGCAACAGTCAAAGGCATATGACATATGTATCAACTGCCGTGAGAAAGGGCATTGGAAGAGAGAGTGCCCCAAACTCTTTCTCGAACCAAGGTATATATGTGATTGAGGTTAATATGGTCACTAGTTCTGCCTCTTGGGTATTAGATACCGGCTGTGGAGCTCACATTTGCAATGACTTGCAGGTGTTGAAAAGAAGCAGAAAACTGGGTAGCGGGGACATGATCCTGAAGCTTGGGAATAGCAAGGCCATCTCGGCAGAAGCAGTAGGATCCGCCACTCTAGTGATTAGTGATAGTATTAGCATAGATTTAGAGCAAGTTTATTTTGTACCCAGTATGATTATAAACATCATTTCCATTCCATTGTTGGACAATAGTGGCTATGAGTTCAGAATCAATAAAAATTGCTTTTATTTGATGAGGTGTGGAATTGCTCATCTACTTGGTACATTGCATAACGGACTCTATATCTTGCAACAAACGAATTTCATCCTCAATGCACAAAACAAACGAAAATTAGATAATAACGGGAACGCACGTCTGTGGCACGCTAGGCTAGGTCACATATCCCAAGATAGGATGAAAAGGTTGGTGGACTCAAAGAACTTAGAGGTTGGGGACTTGAGCGATCTACCAACTTGTGAGTCCTGTCTAAAAGGGAAAATGACCAAGAAGCCCTTTGTAGGACAAAGAAATCGGTGGATCGTCCCGGGAATTGCGCGAATGCGGAAGCGCGATAAAAATAAACATACAAAAATTAAAGCATGCTTTTAATTTAAAAGAACACGCTCAAGGGGTGTGCCCTTGAGGTTCCCGGGCGTTCGGTGTATCTCATGATCATAAAACATGTAAAAAATCATGGAGGCCATAGAGTTGAAAAATTAAAGCGGGACGAAAAAGTGAAACGAGACCTACCCGTTGTCGTTTTCGTCTTCAACGGCTACTCGCGTTGTTCCCCGTTTTGCACCGAGATCTCGTTCTTGAGACCCTCCAAATCGTGACACACGATCCACCTACGTATCTTGCACGTCGTGCTAGCAACAAACAAGTGTATAATTTTTTGGAGTGGATGAATCAACAACACGTTATCAATTAACGGTATTGATTCATCTAAGTTCTAATGTTCCAAGAACAAAAGAGCTAAGAAAAATATTTTCTTGTAGAGAGAGAGGGGGCGGACGAGAGGTGAGGAGGGGAGAGATGAGTGTGTGTTGTTGTGTGTTTTTCAAGAATCATCATCCTTCAATTGTTTGGAGGCTAGAGGTTTATATAGAGGAGGAGTTTAATCCTCTTTAAACTCCAACTCTAAGAACTCTAATTTGACTAGGATTTTGACCTAGTCAAAGTCCTAGTCAAACTAGTGTTTGACGTAGTCAAACGAATCCTAGCCTTCCATCTCCCCTTTCCATCTCAACCGTTGATTTTAATTTAATGGAATATTTAATGGGATTTAAATATTCCAAAAGGCTAAAAGAATAAATATAATAAATATTAATATTTATTTTAAGCTCATTAAATCAACCCTTTAATAAATCCTATTTATTAATTTAATTCCCTTTATCAAATAGAAGGAATTAATTTCTCCAAGAAAATATAGGACCCGATTAAATCTAATTTAATCATTCCTTTACTCCAATATTTAATTCCAAATTAAATACTAAGTGTGTGTGGATAGTGTGTGACTCTTTAGGTTCACCTTTCAGCTAGACTTGGTCGGATTCCCAGAATCCGTCCGTTACCATGGGTGGCCATCTAGCAACGGTCCATGGCACTAGAGACTAGGTGAAATATTCGGGGATGAACATTTAGGCTCTAACAGTACACTTGTCCTTCTGTCTTCAGTCTCATCACTTAGGGTCTAGGGCACGGAAAATGCAGGTACCCATTTTGGACCTAAGTGTCGGTCTGTCCTTTCTAAACGCCGCAAGGGAAACCTTCCCTTCTGTTCAGTTACTGTGGCCACAGTTTTTAGGGACAAGACACAGAGCATACATGAGAATCAACTGTCAATGCCTTTTGACAGGAGAGAGATCCTTTCTTGGAAACTACTATCACTTTGTGCACCCGAGCTGCACTAGACATGGCTTATGACTACTCAAGAGTATTTTGGCAATCTCTCACCATATCTAAGATACAGACCTGATGCACAGGTAAAGTCAGCAGTTCCTCAAGTCAAAGGACTTGGCCTGTACCGTTGGAACCGGGAATACACGTCATACCTTGCTGACCATACTCAAGGTCCTCCATAAGACGGTTCCCGCGAGTCACCTCAGTCAGCTGCTGCCTAGCATGCTGAACCACTAACACTGCTTAGACGACCTTCGTCACCCGTCGATGAAACACGTGTTAGAATAGGTGACCATGTAAGCCAATTTTTGGCGGGTATATGTAACCTATGTCTAGACAATTATGGGTGTTTGATAAATCATTGATGAATAAAAGAAGTGAATTTCATTTGGCATTACTTTGTTTGTGTTCACTTTTCTATATCTGTTCACTACGCAAACAAAGCCCACGGACTGAGAATCAATTTCGGGGACTGGGACTACGCTTGGAGGTAGGTCCATGGAATCAGTCTTCCCGAATCAGTCCGGAAATCTCCAAGTCAAGGAATCCCGAAAAATGGGTACCGGGATTCCATTTGAGACTTGCACTAAGCACCTGCTGTCGTGTTTCATCGACGGGTGACGAGGGTCGTCTAAGCAGTGTTAGTGGGTTAGCATGCGAGGACGCAGCTGACTGAGGTGACTCGCGGGAACCGTCTTACGGAGGACCTTGAGTATGGTCAGCAAGGTATGACGTGTATTCCCGGTTCCAACGGTACAGGTCAAGTCCTTTGACTTGAGGAATTGCTGAGTTTACCTGTACATCAGAGCTGTATCTTAGATATGGTGAGAGATTGCCAGAATTCTCTTTGGTAGTCATAAGCCATGTCTAGTGCAGTTCTGGTGTGCAAAGTGACAGTAGTTTCCAAGAAAGGATCTGTCTCCTGTCAATAGGTTTTGGCAGTTGAGTCTCATGTATACTCTAGGTCTTGTCCCTAAAACTGTGGCCACAGTGACTGAACAGAAGGGAAGGATTCCCTTGCGGCGTTTAGTGAGGACAGACCAACACTTAGGTCCAAAATGGGTACCTGCATTTTCCGTGCCCTAGACTCTAAGTGATGAGACCGAAGACAGAAGGACAAGTGTACTGTTAGAGCCTAAATGTTCATCCCTGAATATTTCACCTAGTCTCTAGTGCCATGGACCGTTGCTAGATGGCCACCCATGGTAACGGAAGGATTCTAGGAATCCGACCAAGTCTAGCTGAAAGGTGAACCTAAAGAGTCACACACTATCCACACACATTTAGATATTTAATTAAGAATTAAATATTGGAGTGAAGGAATGATTAAATTGGATTTAATCGGGTCCTTTATTTTTCTTGGAGAAATAATTCCTTCTATTAGATATAAGGAATTAAATTGATAAATTAGATTTATCAAAGAGATTTATTTAATGGGCTTAAAATAATATTTATATTTATTTTAGCCTCTTGGAAATATTTAAATAGGTTTTAAATATTCCATCAAATTAAATTAAATCAACGGTTGAGATCAATGGGAGAGATGGATGGCTAGGATTGTTTTGACTAGGTCAAAACACTACTTTGACTAGGACTTTGACTAGGTCAAAATCCTAGTCAAATTAGAGTTCTTAAAAGAGGAGTTTAAAGAGGATTAAAACTCCTCTTCTATATAAACCCCTAGCATCCTACAAGTTGAAGGATGATGAAATTCCAACACACACAACACACACACACACTCGGCTCTCTCTCCCTCCATCTCGTCTGCCCTCTCTCTCTCTCTCACACTCCAAGAAATTACTTTCTTTGTTCTCTTGTTCTTGGAACATTTAGAACTTGATGAATCAATACCGTTAATTCATAACGTGTTGTTGATTCATCCACTCCAACATATTAAACTTGTTCGTTGCTAGCACGACGTGCAAGATACGTGGTGGATCGTGTGTCACGATTTGGAGGGTCTCAAGAACGAGATCTTGGTGCAAAACGGGGAACAACGCGTGTAGCCGTTGAAGACGAAAACGACAACGGGTAGGTCTCGTTTATGATTTTCGTCCTCTTTTATTTTCCAACCCTATGGCCTCCATGATTTATTTTATGTTATTCGTTCATGAGATACACCGAACGCCCGGGAAATTTCAAAGGCACACCCTTTGAAACGTGTTTTAATTTAAAAGCATGTTTAAATTCCGCATTTATTTTTTAATTATACCGCGCTTCCGCATTAGCGCTTTTCCCGGGACGATCCACAATTCCTTTCAACATGACAGCAGATGCTTAGTGCAGGTCTCAAAAGGGAATCCCGGTACCCATTTTCGGGATTCCTTGACTTGGAGATTTCCGGACTGATTAGGTAACACTGATTTCATGGACCTACCTCCAAGCGTAGTCCCAGTCCCCGAAATCGTTTCTCAGTCCGTGGGCTTTATTTGCGTACTGAACAGAAATATAAATGCAGATAAGTGAACGTAAACAAAGTATTGCCATATGAATTTTCACTTCTTTATTCATAAATGTTTTATCAAATACCAAAAAATTGTCTAGACATAGGTCACATATTCCTGACAAAATTGGCTTACATGGTCACCTATTCTAACAAGGACTCACCCAAAACTCGTATATGGAGAAAGTCCTAAAGAGATATCGAATGGACAACTCCAAACGAGGATTCCTTCCAATGAGGCATGGGATCAAGTTATCTAAGAAACAGTCCCCACAGACTGATGAGGAACTTGAAAGGATGAAAGTCATCCCCTATGCTTCTACCGTAGATAGCATACAATATGCGGTCCACTGTACTAGGCCTGACATTGCATACGCTTTGAGCGTGACAAGCAGATATCAGTCCTGCGCAGGAGAGGCACATTGGAATGTTGTTAAGGGCATCCTTAAGTACCTAAGGAGGACTAAGGAAATGTTCCTAGTCTATGGCAATGGAGAACTAATTCTGGAAGGCTTTAGCGACGCTAGCTTTCAGTCTGATGACGATGATGCAAAGTCTCAATCGGGGTACGTATTCAAACTCAATGGAGGAGTAGTAGCTTGGAAAAGTTCCAAGCAAGCAACCATTGCTGACTCCACCATAGAGGCTGAATATATAGCAGCTTCAGAAGCTGCTAAGGAAGCGGTTTGGATGAGAAACTACAAACAAGAGTTGGGTGTGGTGCCTGGCATCGCCGAGCCCGTTGTCATCTTCTGTGATAACAACGGAGCAATAGCGCAAGCGAAGGAACCGAGATCTCATCACCGCTCCAAACACATTCTTAGACGCTACCATCTTCTTAGAGAAATGGTAGGAAGAGGTGACGTCCGGATGGACCGAGTCAACTCAGCAGACAACACAGCAGATCCGCTGACAAAGCCTATGTCGCAGAGCGCTCATACGCAACATCTTGAGAAGATGGGGATTAGACATATGGGCGATTAGCTTTAAAGGTCAAGTGAGAGATTGTTAGAATAGGTGACCATGTAAGCCAATTTTGGCAGGAAAATGTAACCTATGTCTAGACAATTTCAGGTGTTTGATGAAAACATTTATGAATAAAGAAGTGAAAATTCATATGGCAATACTTTGTTTGCGTTCACTTATATATCTGCTTATACATATCTGTTCACTACGCAAACAAAGCCCACGGACTGATATTGATTTCCGGAGACTGGGACTATGCTTGGAGGTAGGTCCATGAAATCAGTCTTACCGAATCAGTCCGGAAATCTCCAAGTCAAGGAATCCCGAAAATGGGTACTGGGATTCCCTCTGAGCCTTGCACTAAGCATCTGCTGTCGTATTTCATCGACGGGGTGACGAAGGTCGTCTAAGCAGTGTTAGTGGCTCAGCATGCTAGAAGCAGTTGACTGAGGTGACTCGCGGGAACCGTCTTACGGAGGACCTTGAGTATGGTCAGCAAGGTATGACGAGTATTCCCGGTTCCAACGGTACAGGCCAAGTCCTTTGACTTGAGGAAACCGCTGAGTTTACCTGTTCATCAGGTCTGTATCTTAGATATGGTGAGAGATTGTCAAAATACTCTTGAGTAGTCATAAGCCATGTCTAGTGCAGCTCGGCTGTACAGAGTGACAGTAGTTTCCAAGAAAGGATCAGTCTCCTGTCAAAAGGCATTGACAGTTGAGTGAAAGAATCGGGTACGGCCCGGGAACGCAACGGAAGCGTAAAAACGTTAATTTAAAGCATAAATTTAAACGGGTTCAAAGGGGTGTTCCCTTTGAAGTTCCCGGGCGTTCGGTGTTTGTCAAAGCATAAAATAAAGAGGAGAAGAATGCTGGGCATATGGCTAAAGGAAGTAAACAAAAGATACATGAAAACATAAAGAAAACCAACCTTATGTTCGTTGCACGTAGAACCGGATTTGTTTCTAGCGTTGTTCCCTTTCCGTTTCTCCTTCCGTTCACTTGAGGATCCAAATTAGAATCCCTCTAATTTGTCCACACCACACTATGGAATGTATATCTCTAATCTATTGCTAGATAGAAGTAGAGAAAAGAAGAAGAAAAAAAACAATCCAAAACAACACTATTGATTAGTGTTTTTTTGGAATGTTTTAGTTCAAACCTTTCCAAAAGGTATGAACACAAAAAGGAGAAATTTTCAGAGGTTTTTGGAGAGTTTCTTGATGGAAATTTCGTGCAAGACATAGCATACAAGTTATGTGAATGGTTTTGTGTAAGTAGAGTTGTTGAATTCAAAATTCAACTTCTCTTGTCAACTTCCAAAGTAACCTACATACACACACCATTATCTACATAACCATGCACCATTATAGCAAATAAAACCACCCACAAAATCATACAAAGGCTGGTCACATGTGCCTCACATGTGGAAGATTTTAATTCTTCCTTCATTTGCTATAAATTGAATTTTTCCATGGACTAGGACTACTAGTCTTAGACTTTTATTTAATCTAATTAAATTAAGTCCAAACAAAGTCCATTGGGCATTAATTAATCCAATTAATCTCAATCTAATTGATGCCCATAAGTTTATTTAATCCAATTAAATAAACATAAGTCCGAACTCTAATTAATTGATCCAATCAATTAATTAATCGAAACCCGATAAATTAATCCAATTAATTTAAAGGTTCTAAGTCCAAAAATTAACTAATCCAATTAATTAATTCTTGGACCATCCATCAAATGGATTTCCCAATAAATGATCCAATCATTTATTTTTCTCCTTGAATTTAATTTAATCCAATTAAATTAATTCGCTTCTTCTAGAATTAATTCCAAATTAATTCTCCAATTCCATAGTGATTTGTGTGTGACTCTTTAGGTTCACCCTCAGCTAGACTTGGGCTTGTGTCCAACACAATTGGTTAAATCCAATTTAATTAACTATTTTCCAATTAACCATTAATCGGAAAACGCCCGTCACCATGGGTGGCCGTCTAGCAACGGTCCATGGCACTAGAGACTAGGTGAATGTTGGCGTGAACATTTAGGCTCTCGATTACCATACGAGTACGGTCCTTCCATCATCCGTCTCCCGGTCTAAGTCTAGGGCATGGAATTTGGCGTCGGTTCCCATCCTGGACTAGACAACTATGCTCAATAACTCGAGACGCGTTTGCTCTATTGATCGACGTAGGAAACCATTCCCTACTCGACCAATCGCTGTGGCCACAGACTTAAAGAGCTTAAACCGTCTCAGAGCGCATAGGAGACTCGACTGTCATATACTGACAGGTGACGGATCCTATCTTGGAATCCACCGTCCTCAATACATATTCCGACTGCACTGGATGAGGCTTATGATGAACGTATCCCAGATACGGGCATCTCTTGCCAGACCCTAGATACAACCTTCATATGCATGTGACTGCCATGATTCCTCAAGTCCGAGGACTAATCTCGTACTATCGGAGCCGAGAATTCCAGTCATACCGACTAAGCCTCCAAGGCTTCCATATGACGATTCCCGCGAGTCAGTTCAGTCAGCTAACACCCACGTCAACTAACCCACTAATATTGCATAGACGTCCAACGTCTGTCGCCGATGAAACACGGCACTCATCCAATGAATGCAATCCTTAGTGCAAGTCTCTGTAGGACCCTCGATGCCCTGTCTCGAGGTCCTCGACTTGGAACATTCCAGACCAACCCTCAGAAGTTGGTTTCATAGCTGCCATCCAATGCGCAGCCCAACTACATGGGTTATACAATTGGTCTGTGGGCATTTGTTGTGACGTTAAAACATCGTTTAACGTAATCAGTAAGCACAACAAACACATAGTGCCACGGATGAATACTTACTATATTCATCAAGTCAATAAAGATTGCTAAATAGTACCCAAAAACCGCCAATCCAATTGGCTTTCTGGTCACCTATTCTAACAATCTCCCACTTGACCTAAAGCCAATCACCCATGTTGCTCAGACTTATCTGAGCATGAGTAATCTGCGATATCCGGCTCGGTCTCACGGGTCTACCTTATTTCTGCCAAGATGATGCGGTCCAACTGCACGTCACCTCTTCATACCATTGCTCCAAGCAGATGGTACTGTCTAAGAATTTTCCTGGATCCATGATGAGATCTCGGTCCTATAGCTTGCGCTACAGCCATGTTGTTATCCTCCAAGGTAACTACTGGCTAGCACGTGCTAGGCACCACACCCAACCATTGGATGTAGTTTTTTCATCCAAACCACTCTCCGGAGCAACTTCTAAAATTGCCATACATTCAACTTTCATGGTCCGTCGTGGTGTCCCGCTTGAAACCTTTCCAAGCCACCACCTTACCATTAAGCCTGAATATATGTTCATAATGAGACTAGATATTATTCACATGATCCTGGAAGCTAGTATCGCTATAGCCTTCCAGAATCAACTCTCCATTGAACTTGCATCAAGAATACTTCTTTAATCCTTATTCAGGTATAAAAGACTGTTCTCAACAGCAGTCTACTGCCTCCTCGGTACACACCCGATTTCTGTCGTTATGCCGAAAGCATACACAACATCAGGTCCAATGCACCATACAACATACCCATGTTGCCTACGGCAAAGACGTAGGGGATGTCAAACATCTAAGCTTCCTCATCAGTCAACCTGACTGAGTCTTGGACAGCTTAACCCTATATATAGGAATCCAATTCCTTTCATGGAGAATTGCGTGAACAACATCTGTGTTTCAGTGTTTCCTAACATCTTAAATTCATTCCAAAGGAATAAGACGTTACACACTTAAACACTAGGAACACAACTAAACTCCCACTGACCCTCAAAGCTCGTTACTGATCGAGTCATACCCCACATGAACTCATCAAAACGAATATTCCAGTTACATAGAGTTTCAAACCTAGTTTGAATTCCATGTCGAATTCCATGGCTCCAAGCCATTGATTCAATCCAATGTCCAACATTGCTTCTCCTTATGTCTTTTGGATTATAATCCAATTGACAGGACTGACCCAGAAACCTGTACCTCTCAGGTATCTAGGATATTCTGGTCATCCTTAGGAAGACTGGTAATATAGTCAGTAGGAAAACTTGATTACAAATGATGTTTGCTATATCATACTGAGGTGTCGCTCTACTTGATTCCTCAAGGAGCTACTCCTTACACCGGTTATCCTTTGAAATCCAATTTCCCTTAGGACAACACATGAACCTGCGCAGACCTAGTTTGCCTCCCAATAGTCCCTTGACGTATGCAAGACCATCCTACATACTCAAGTACTTTGTAAGATACAGGCTTGCCATGCCATATCCAATATGGCGTCTGGGCCACGATCTTTAGAAAGTTCCATGTTTTACAACTTGGCCACTGTCTTAAGAACACGCCCAGATGGCCAAGGTAGTTCAGTGAAAACACCGATCGAACCATGTCCAACAAGGTTCGATTCCTCCTTTATCAGAGACGCCGTTCAATTGTGGCGTTCCAGGAAGAATTCCACTGAGTGAGAATTCCATTCCCCATTTAGATACATCAAGAGCTCACACTAAATACACACCACTCGATCCAATCGAAGGTTAATTTTGCAACCAGTTTGATTCCCACTTCAAATCTAATTCCCTGAGCCTTCCAAAGGCCCTTAGACTTGTGAACCCTCTACTGGTCTTGTGTACTCAGTGACCCACAGATGTCTGACTGGATCTAATCCAACAGACCACTAGCAAGCATACTTTGTCCTACAAAGAGCTTCTTGGCCATCTTCCTGCTCAGGAAGGACTTGCAAGCTAGCAGGCTCAAATTGTCTATTTCTAGACTCCTTGAATCTACTAACCTCCTTATCCTATCTAGAGGAATATGACCTAGCTTTGCATGCCAAATCTGTGAGTTTATCTTGATTATCCATTTCATCATTTGTTTTGAGCATTCATAATCTAATTATGGGACAGTATTGAAACAATTATGCAAACAACCTAGCAGACAAGAATATTCATTCTTTGTCAAATAAAAGAAGCTTTCATTGATCAAAAACATGTAATCCTTATTGTCCAACAATAGAAAAACATAATTTGATCATGCTAGGTTACATAATTGTGTCCTATCAACTCTATCCTAACATGATCACTGGCTAAGCCTAATTGGTCCCATAGCAATTGCCAGCAACAACCCAGCCATCGCCTAGCTTTAGAACCATCTCCGTCTTAGCCTTCTACTCCTTCCCATTTCCTGCAAACCATTTGCAGATATGAGCTCTACAACTGGTATCCAATACCTAAGAAGTAGAATAGTAATCATGTTAAAGCTCAAATCAAATGTACCTTGGTTGGAGAGGAGTTTAGGACACTCCCTCTTCTAATGCCCTTTTTCACGACAATATATGCAAACATCTTTTGCAATCCTTGACTGCCGAACCGCCTTCCTCTTCCTTTGCCCATGCCCAGCATGGCAACAGGAGCGCTCTGTGCGCTTGCAGCGGCTGATTCTGTCTTACCCTTCTTCCTCCTCCAGCGTCCGGCCCCTTTGCCTTTCGCTCTTGAGGTCGAAGCCTCCCCAACCAATACCGACGGCGCAGACTTTTCAATCGTTGCCTCGTACTGGACCAACATGTTTATCAACTCATGAAGGTCTTTTTCAAGCCCATTCATGTTATAGTTCACGATAAACGGGTCAAAAGAGGGAGGAAGAGACTGAAGGATCACGTCGATGTACGTTTCTTTTTCAAGATCAGCTCGGAGGTCTTTGAGCTTCTCCACTAGGGATAGCATCATCACTCCATGCTGGTGTACAGAAAACCCTTCTGTCATCTTAGCTCCGAAAAATGCCTTCGTCGCAGCATATCTAATATGCTGGTCCGGTACCGCATAAACGTCTTTCATGCGGAGCATTATCGAGCTGACATCATCCAGCCGATCATACTGTTTCTGGATCTCATTAGTCATGGATTCCAGTATGATGCTGCGGACCTTGCGGTTGTCCTCCTGTCATTCATTGAACGTCAAACGCTCTTCTGACGAGGACCCCTCCGGCAAGACCCGAGGAAGTGGCTTATCCAGAACGTAAGCCTAGTTTTCAAAATCTAGGACAATCCTCAGATTTCGCAGCCAATCGTTATAGTTTGTTCCGTCAAATTTATTAGTCTCAAAAAAATTACAGCGAGCGGATTCTTAGACATCTACATTCAAAAATGTAAAGCAGAAATTAGTAGATTATTATAATATAGAATTCAAGTTAAGACTTGGTCTTTAGTCATTAACCCCTCCCACTATTTCTTCAAAAAGCCCACCACTCTCAAGTAGGGTTTTCGGGAAACCATTTCCTAGTGGGCTCGGAGTCCACAAACGCAATTCTCCATGCCCCGCTTTTACGATTCACATGGAAAGGCTTTGTGGGAGGTATCCAATACCATTCTCATCCAATGAGATCCCCAAGATATTTTGCCTCGCCTCTTCACATGATCCCAAGGACTCCAAGCGAATCATGTTACTTAACGTTAGGCCCGACCCATCAACCAAATGAATATCTCAACTATCGCCCCCCACGACTCGTGAGACAGGGAAATAGGAGTATATTCCATTCGTTCATAACAACAGTGCAGCTTTCTTTCATTCCAAACGTGCCACGACTCGTGAGACCACGAATGGGTGAAAGTAGCTTCCTCACTACATTGCTATGGATGGAAGGCTTGGAATAATCAAACCATTTGATTTTAATTCCATTTTGGGCCTAATATTTACTTGGACCATCCAAGTGAGAGTTATAGTTTATTAAGACCGAGACCTCATCATTATTAGTACTTTGCATGCTCAAGTTTTAAACATTTAATGTAAATAATGCATTCCAAACACATCATACATCAAAGCATTAAAACATTAAACACATGCAAAACAAGCCTAGCACGCCCCTGTTAGGATAATCACAAGCCCGTTCCTAAGTGATCCACTGAGCCCGCAGTGGATCTATGGTCAATCTAGGGTAAGCCTACACTATTACAATTTTTTTACATCCCATTGTCATTCTAATGGGGCCTTGTAAATCCTTCTTTGTTCTTCTTGACCTTCCACCGTGGGCTCTGTCCACCGGACCTTCATTGGAAGCTTACATTTAATAAAATAAAGCCTCACAGTCTAATCTACTCTCATTACAACTTAAAAGAAACCCCAATCATAAGTCGGGGGGAGTACATTAAAAGAGAGGAAGAAAGCCTTATTATTCCAAGGCTAAAAACGATAGAGAGAAGAGAAAAACAAAGAGGCACGCAGGCCTCACCCAACAAAAATATAAACCATACATAGGTCAATGGGCTAGTGATCATCCTTATTGTTTATCAAATAAACAACAATAAAGCACATTTATATCAAATATAAACATGCCAACAAATAAATACATCCCATGCATTTATAAATAGATATCCAATATCTAAAACAATAAACATAATAAAATGCAGAAAAATATCATATTAATAATGCAATTAAAAATATGGATATCAACTATACATCCAATGTACAATTTTTTTTTTATTTTTTTTTTGTTTGGAAACCATTTCCAAAATAATCTAAGGCACAAAAAAAATAATTTTAGAAAATCCAATTTAACCAAAATTAAAAATATGCCAAAATTAATAATTTCAGAAAACTAGCAGATATCAGGAAAATCCAATTTTCCGGAAAAACGGCAAAAACGGCACAAAACAGTGCTGCCGACCGGCCGTCCCAGACGGCCGTGCGCGCGCGCGCTTAGCAGCGCACGCGGCCGCCCGCGTGCAGCAGCAGGCGCGCGCGCGCACGCCCAGCAGCGCGCACGGGCGGACGCCCGCGCACGCCTGCAGGCCGCGCGCGCCCCGCGCGCAGGCGCCCCTGCCTGCGCGCGCGGGCGCGCGCCTGCTGCCCCTGCGGGCGGCCGGCACCGTTTTTTCACTTTTTTCTTTTTTTTTTTTTATTTTAAACTTCTGCTATAAAAACTGAAATTAAACATGCATTTACAGAAAATCCAATTCTCCAAAATGCATGGATATCCATAATTTCAAAAGCAAAATTAACACATATTTTCTACACATATTATCATGCATTAAAGCCATAAATCATGCTTTCCAAAAGCAATTTAAACATGTTCTTCATGCTTAACACATAATAACATGTAATTCCTATAGCCACAACACCGAACCGGGCTCTGATACCACTGAAAGAATCGGGTACGGCCCGGGAACGCAACGGAAGCGTAAAAACGTTAAATTTAAAGCATAAATTTAAACGGGTTCAAAGGGGTGTTCCCTTTGAAGTTCCCGGGCGTTCGGTGTTTGTCAAAGCATAAAATAAAGAGGAGAAGAATGCTGGACATATGGCTAAAGGAAGTAAACAAAAGATACATGAAAACATAAAGAAAACCAACCTTATGTTCGTTGCACGTAGAACCGGTTTGTTTCTAGCGTTGTTCCCTTTCCGTTTCTCCTTCCGTTCACTTGAGGATCCAAATTAGAATCCCTCTAATTTGTCCACACCACACTATGGAATGTATATCTCTAATCTATTGCTAGATAGAAGTAGAGAAAAGAAGAAGAAAAAAAACAATCCAAAACAACACTATTGATTAGTGCTTTTTGGAATGTTTTAGTTCAAACCTTTCCAAAAGGTATGAACACAAAAAGGAGAAATTTTCAGAGGTTTTTGGAGAGTTTCTTGATGGAAAATTTCGTGCAAGACATAGCATACAAGTTATGTGAATGGTTTTGTGTAAGTAGAGTTGTTGAATTCAAAATTCAACTTCTCTTGTCAACTTCCAAAGTAACTTACATACACACACCATTATCTACATAACCATGCACCATTATAGCAAATAAAACCACCCACAAAATCATACAAAGGCTGGTCACATGTGCCTCACATGTGGAAGATTTTAATTCTTCCTTCATTTGCTATAAATTGAATTTTTCCATGGACTAGGACTACTAGTCTTAGACTTTTATTTAATCTAATTAAATTAAGTCCAAACAAAGTCCATTGGGCATTAATTAATCCAATTAATCTCAATCTAATTGATGCCCATAGGTTTATTTAATCCAATTAAATAAACATAAGTCCGAACTCTAATTAGTTGATCCAATCAATTAATTAATCGAAACCCGATAAATTAATCCAATTAATTTAAAGGTTCTAAGTCCAAAAATTAACTAATCCAATTAATTAATTCTTGGACCATCCATCAAATGGATTTCCCAATAAATGATCCAATCATTTATTTTTCTCCTTGAATTAATTTAATCCAATTAAATTAATTCGCTTCTTCTAGAATTAATTCCAAATTAATTCTACCAATTCCATAGTAATTTGTGTGTGACTCTTTAGGTTCACCCTCAGCTAGACTTGGGCTTGTGTCCAACACAATTGGTTAAATCCAATTTAATTAACTATTTTCCAATTAACCATTAATCGGAAAACGCCCGTCACCATGGGTGGCCGTCTAGCAACGGTCCATGGCACTAGAGACTAGGTGAATGTTGGAGTGAAAATTTAGGCTCTCGATTACCATACGAGTACGGTCCTTCCATCATCCGTCTCCCGGTCTAAGTCTAGGGCATGGAATTTGGCGTCGGTTCCCATCCTGGACTAGACAACTATGCTCAATAACTCGAGACGCGTTTGCTCTATTGATCGACGTAGGAAACCATTCCCTACTCGACCAATCGCTGTGGCCACAGACTTAAAGAGCTTAAACCGTCTCAGAGCGCATAGGAGACTCGACTGTCATATACTGACAGGTGACGGATCCTATCTTGGAATCCACCGTCCTCAATACATATTCCGACTGCACTGGATGAGGCTTATGATGAACGTATCCCAGATACGGGCATCTCTTGCCAGACCCTAGATACAACCTTCATATGCATGTGACTGCCATGATTCCTCAAGTCCGAGGACTAATCTCGTACTATCGGAGCCGAGAATTCCAGTCATACCGACTAAGCCTCCAAGGCTTCCATATGACGATTCCCGCGAGTCAGTTCAGTCAGCTAACACCCACGTCAACTAACCCACTAATATTGCATAGACGTCCAACGTCTGTTGCCGATGAAACACGGCACTCATCCAATGAATGCAATCCTTAGTGCAAGTCTCTGTAGGACCCTCGATGCCCTGTCTCGAGGTCCTCGACTTGGAACATTCCAGACCAACCCTCAGAAGTTGGTTTCATAGCTGCCATCCAATGCGCAGCCCAACTACATGGGTTATACAATTGGTCTGTGGGCATTTGTTGTGACGTTAAAACATCGTTTAACGTAATCAGTAAGCACAACAAACACATAGTGCCACGGATGAATACTTACTATATTCATCAAGTCAATAAAGATTGCTAAATAGTACCCAAAACCGCCAATCCAATTGGCTTTCGGGTCACCTATTCTAACAGTCTCTAGTGCCATGAACCGTTGCTAGAGGGCCACCTATGGTAACGAGTTTTTCTAGTTATTGGTTAATCAAATAATTAATTAAATTATATTTAGTTAATTGTGCGGGATACAAGCCCAAGTCTAAGTGAAGGTGACCCTAAAGAGTGACATACAAATCACTATAGAATAAGTGGAATTAAATCCGGAACAAACGAATTAATTTAATTGGAATAAATAAATTCATGGAGCAAAATAAATGATTGGATCATTTATTAGGATAATTTATTGGATGGATACCTTAATAATTTAATTGATAGGATTAATTAAATTTTGGGCTTAGCCTTTAAAAATAATTGAAATGATTTAAAATTGGCTTGGACTAATTGATTAGTGGATTGGATTCATTAATTAATTAGTAGATGAGCTTGTCTAATTAATGGATTAGATTTATTAATTAGTGCAGATAGGCTTAATTAGTTAGTTGGACTAACTAATCGGTTTGGGCTTGATTAATAAATTGGATTTATTAATCGAGTATATTTGCACATGTGTATTTATTTAATTGGATTAAATATAAACATGTGTTTTCTATTGGGTATTTATTTAATTGGATTAAATAATATACCTAATGGATTAATTATTAGGCTTGAATTAATTTGTTGGATAAATTAAAACAAGTCCAATCCAAATTATACATGCTTTAGCCGCCACATGAGAGAGATTGAGGCAAAGTGAATCTCTTTTGGATGAGTTAATCTCGGCCCACATAACAATTATACAAGTGTGTGCAAATTCGAGGAGACAAGTGAAGAGGTAATGCAACGGGTTAGTGGCTGGCTGTTTTTGGAATGATTCACATCAAACCATAACTCTCTCCACAAAATACTCGTACACACGAAGCACACATTTCAGTGTGCAAAATTCCGGGTGCATCTCCCTTTTTGACATGTGACTCTCGTCTCATGGTCTCTCTCTTCTCCATACACTAAGCCATGAAAATTCTTCTCCTAATCTCCATGGTTTGTGTTCTCCTTGAAGTAGTTCAAGTAGAGAACAAAGAAGAAAAATATTTTCACTAATTAATAGTGTAAAATATTTTTTGGTTTCTTCTGTCGATCTAGTGTTGGAATAGGTGACCAAAAACCAATTGGATTGGCGGTTTTTGGGAACTATCTACAAATCTTTATCAAAAGTAATATTGTCTTGATGAATATGGTAAGTATTCATCATTCGCCTATGTATCTGTTGTGCTTACCCATTTCGTTAAGCGCCAATTTAACGTTACAACAGATGCCCACAGACCAATTAAATAACCTGTGTAGTCGAGTTGTGCATTGGATGGTGGCTATGAAACCAACTGCTAAGGTTTAGGCCTGAAATGTTCCAAGTTGAGGACCTCGAGACTAGGCATCGAGAGTCCTATGGAGGCTTGCACTAAGCACCATATTCATTAGATGAGTGTCACGTTTCATTGGCGGGACATTGGACGTCTGTATGACCTTAGTGGGTTGGTTTACTGGTTGTCCAACCAACTGAATTGACTCGTGGGAAATCGTTATATGAAAGCCTTGGAGGCTTGATTGGTATGACTCGAATTCCTTGACTCTGATAGTATGAGAGTAGTCCTCAGGCTTGAGGAACAATGACAATCACGTACACACAATAGTTGTATCTTGGATCTAGCGAGAGAAGATCGTGTCATGGACATATGTAAATAAATTTTCGTGTTCCTGAATTTAACGAAATACGAAAATATTACAAATGAATTCTTGAATTGAATTGAATATTTGTGGGTGCGAAACCTCTATTTGAAACCTCTGATTCTTCTCTTCAAGAACGTGAGCTTTGACTTCGACAACTTCGAAGCTGAAAACTCAATGTTTGATCTCCTTTTATGTTGACTTTGACTTTGAATAACGTTAATTCGGGGGTCGTTGACTTGTTCTCGGATCAAACGCTATGAATTTGAAGATATTTGACTTGAATTTGAGATATTTCTTGGTGGATTTGAGACTTTGATCTTCCGCCAAGGTGGACTTCTGTCTTGATAACGTTAATTCGCCGATCTTCGGACTTCTTGTCGAATCAAACGCTGAATTTTAGACGATTTCCACAACGAACGCCTTGAATCTTTCCTAGAATGCCACGGATCTTCCTTGATTTGCTTGAGAGGATTTCGGGACTTCTTGAATGCTCTCTTCGGTTGTATGTGTGTGTGTTGAATGAGTTCCCATGACCCCTTAATATAGCTGTCAAAGAGGTAGAGTTGTGGTGAACTTGAACACTTATTTTGTATTATCCCCTTATTTTAATTTAAAGAGATAAATACATTAAATATTTGGGAAGACATGATTGGTCAATTTCAATATTATCTCTTTGATTTTTGTATTGTTTTAAAGAGATAATATGAGAAATATTTGTCTTTGATTTGATTGGCCGGAACACCTCAATTTGACACGTGTCGACCGTTGATTTGATGACGAAATATATATTAAATATCAATTAATTTAACTATTTATATTTAGAATTAATTTGGTAAATTCCAAATTATAAATAGAAAAATAGAATATAATTGATAAATAATATATATTTTCCACTTGTCGTCATTTGATTGGGTGCAAAAATAATTTGTCTACAAATGCCCCCTCGAGACTCGTTCACGAGTGTATACTTGGAAATGTAATTTTCAAAGTGAATGAGTCGCGAAAATATAAAATCGAATTCGAATAGGCCACCCTCATCGTATCACGGGCCACCAATTTAATTGATACCAAATTTGGGCCCATAATATGTGTTTGATATTTGGGCTTTATTGATAAGCCCACACAAGATCTTTTTTTCTTGTTCAAACATGAGAAAATCTTTTCAGAGCAATCAAACAATGCCCATTTCGCTGGTCGAAGTCGTCATCTTTCGGAAAATTGAAGTAGCATACAGAATGTAAAATCTGAATCCTCCTTGGCTTCTGATTTGTAAAAGGCATCTAAATTGGTTAAAATTCTGGTAGGTGACGAAATTGGTTAGTGTTCCAATTCCACCAGAATTAGGCTATTCGAATTTGATTGCAATTGGGACTACAGACCACCTTATTTATTCGAACTAGAAATCTGAAATTGATATCTATATAAGGAGCTTAAATCTGCTCGAATACGACAATGTTAATTTGGGATTTTTGAGGTATGTTCCAATAGCCGAATATTTTTTCCTTCTTCTATTTTCTGGTATGTCCACAAACTGTTTGTCGTAATGCCTCAATGATATTTTTTTTCAGAAATTTCAGTTCGTTGAGAAGCTTTCGGCTCGACGACGAGACTTCAACTTCAATTCCTTCTTGAATTTCAACCCGCTTGTCACGGTAATATTTCCAGCTTGACATTTAATTTTTTTTTGCTCATCGTGTACAAGAATGACAAGGTTGTTCGTGCTCGACCCTTTGTTTATTCAGTTTCTTGCTTACTTTGATTGAGATTGTTGATATGCTTTTGTGGTTTTGTATGAATTATTGCTTAGTTCTAGCATCAAAACTTTTCCTTCACAATCTTGATTCTCGATTTTGGGACGTATGTACGAGAGTATTTGACCAATAGCTCATGATTATTTCGACTACACTATTCGAATCAAACGTGCACTGCTTCAATTAAATCATGAGGTTCAATCCTGTACACTTCAGTTGTATTGCTCTGCTTCAATTATAGGAGATTGATTTTGCTGACATATGATTTCCCCTGACAGTGCCTAATTCCAATTTGAAAGCTATTATGTCAACTTTGTTATCCAAGTAAATTCACTTTGCTTGATTTAAATCCAAGTGAAATTTGACAAATTTGTTATCGGTATTGATTTGGACTTGTCAAATATTGATTTAAGTCCAATATTGTCAAATACATCAAATATTGTCAAATTTGTCCAATATTGATTTAAATCCAAGTAGAAATTTGTTATCCGTCTTGATTTGGGTGCAATAATTAATCCATCGAATAAGCTCGGGTACATACTTGGGATGACCATATTGATTTAGAGTTGTCAAATATTTTTGAAGAGCTTGTAATCTCCTCAAACATTTTTTCCTTGGTTTATTTGAGTTTTTTTTTTTTTTTAAAACTCAATTGAACTGTTTGCTCGTGCTTGGTAGGTTGTAACATGGTTTACTTCAAAGACGATTCGTTTTCCTCCGATCAACAAAACTTAGTAATTCTTGACGATGAAAGTCAATCCATGGAGAAAGGGACAGTTTTGACGACTCACACACCTCTCATTGGACGGTATGCGAAGCAATGACCAAGGTTGACGACTCCACTTCACACGGAACAATGGTGTCGAGAAGTCTCATTGAGCAAGACTTCCAAGGCGTGGTCTCTACAAGCGACTCATCACCGTTGTTCTGACGAACCAAGCTCTCTAGCGACGTTGGGCCGCCGCATCATTAAATGGAAAGCCAAGTGGGGCGACAACGTTCACTTTGCCGGTGAATTCCGCTTCATCAAAGGGTTTTGGGAGTAGACGGAAGACGTACTTAGCCGGTGCAAAGACAAACTAGTCGCGGCCCAAGTATATGATGCCTTATATGCCTCACTATTTACCTACGACCGCAATTCCGATATCATCAAGGCGTTTTGCGAAGTGTGGTGCCCATCTACCAACACTCTTCTGACGTCTTTTGGAGAATTGTCTATTTCGTTGTGAGACGTGCACACCCTTTCTGGACTTCCTATGGCGGGACTTCTTTATGACGAAGTTGTTCCAAGTGCCAAGGAGCTTAACGAGGTTGACGAGACAGGACGGAGACTTGTGCCTCATTCTTGCAAGTTCCTACTCCACGCCTACCATTTGCTTCGAAAGAGTAATAAAGATGGCCATTCCTCTCAAGTTCCTATTGACAACTGGGTCAAGTTTTGGCTTAGAAGGGCGACGAAATACTGCGAGCCTCCTCCACATAAAGAGAAGAAGGCCGTTTGTCCTAAGTCAACTCCTAACCCCTCCGGGACCGTTGGGGTACATGGCAAGTGGTCCACGGCGGACGAGGCATTGTTCTCGAGGCTTGGTATTGAAGGGAGTTCAAAGGAAGAAACATTCTTGGCGGCATACTTGGCGTGTTGGCTTTGTACTTTTGTCCTTCCCACTCAAGATGCTGGTTCAATGCGCCCAAGTGTTTTCAAGGTGGCAAGTGCTATGGCAGCCGGTCGTAGGATTGGTCTTGCAGTTCCTGTCTTGGCTAGTATTTACAGAGGTTTGAATAAGATTTCCGACTCCGCAAGGCCAACTCGCGTACACTCTCCATTTCCAATTCATTTTGTTTATAGTTGGATAGCTTATTATTTCAAGACTCACTATCAACTTGTGCAAAGCATTCGTGGGCCCAAGATGACACTCTTTTCAGGCGAAGGAGGCACAAAGTACTACGATCCGCAAGAGGCGAGAAAGCGGCTACACAGAGGCGACTTTATTTCTTGGACTTGCAACATGATTATGAGGGACAAATATTTTTTTATTCACAGACGAAGGGCATGCCAAAGAATCTGAAGAAATCTATTTCATGGCCGTCCTTTCGAACTACCTTCCTTTGCGGCAAGGCGATCATTTCGTTGTTGAGCCTTGTAGCCCTCATCGATTTAGTCGTCAATTTGGTTTCTTCCAAGAAGTTCCGGGGATTCTTTCGCAAGATGTTCGTGAAGCTTCTTTAGAGGGTGGAATCCGTTATTGGCGCATGTGCGTTTCTGTCCAAGATTATGGAAAAGGTGGTGTTCCCTCCCATGCCCCCAAATATGAAGAAGTTCTCCTCCGAGGCGTACAAAAGGTGGTGGCTTGGAGTTCACGATGGCTACTTTGAAGAAAACGTGACGAAGTTACTTGCTTTGGGCCCAAGTCAAGCTTCTTCAAAAGGCAAGCAGTTCGGTGAAAGAGTCGCCCAAGATCAACCTCGTGAGCCGGCTATTTCCTCTCCCAAGCAAAATTCTCAAGTGGTTGAACCCTTTGAAGTAGATAAGAAGCGAAGTGCTCCTCGTTTCTTGAAAGTAAGTGGGAGTAACAACCCTGATCGTCATTGGAAGAGGCCGAAGAGGGACTCGAAACCAATAAACATCGACGTTGTTGATGAAGGCTAGAGTCATGGACCATCGATGTTGAACTTTGTCAAGGAGGTTAATTTTTTTTTTTTTTTATCCCTCTTCTTCTTCCTTTTTCTTTGTTTTTGGTGATAAGATTCTCTCTTGTTTCTAACTTTGGTTGATGCGTCATCATAGCTCGAAGCTGAGGTCTTAGCCGTTGAAGACGATGAAACTTCTCACGACAGTCAAGCGTTGACTTTATTAGCTACAACTTGTCCTCTTGGAATGGGGCTTAAGAGGAAACAACCCTCCTACCCAACCGTTGTGTCGGTATTTGAAGACGAGAGGTTTTTTCTTAATCATCAAAAGGAGTTCCTTCAGAAGCTGTGGAGTAATCTTCTCGTGAAGATATCAAACACCCCAATTGATTTCATCTCATCAATCGAAGACGACGTTTACTTTGTTCTTGAGTCTATGAAGAGTTTTCAAAATTTTGATATCTCAAACGTGGAAGAATCAATGAATGATTGTTTGCCAAGGCTGCTGCTTATGATGAGGCGAGGTCGTCGTCTTCTGAAAGGTTATCCAAAGATCTTTTCGACTGAAAGTTGAAGGAAGCCAACGATCGTCTTCAAGAAGCCCGTGCTAAAGAAAGTGGGGGAGCTTCCAAGGTCCAATCCACTACGGACGAGTTGAAGCGTGTTGAGAAGGAGCTTTTGGATTTGAAAGAGCGCAAGAAGAACCTGTGTGCCACTCTGAAAGAAGAAAATCAGCTTTTCCATAGTGCCCAAGTTGGAGTTCGTGAAATTGTGGAGGAAATTGCAGCACATGAGAATACTACCCCCCTTAATGATGAAGTAGTTGCGAGTTTGGAGAGGGGAGGGCCGTTCACAGTTTATACTCATGCGGGCCAGGAGTGTTTTTTTTTTCTTTCTTATTTTTGAGTTTTTTTTTTGTTTCTTCTTTTTGTTTTTTTTTTTCTTTTTGTTTTTTTTTTCAGGCGTAATACCGCTTCAAGAACTTTCCATTTATCGGGCCTATCCTCAAGCCGTCTTCAGCAACCAGCTTATATGCCCCATTTGTGTAGACTTCTTTAACAACATACGGACCATCCCATTTTGACAAGAACTTGTTTCCCGTTCGATGCGTTGTGATTATAGGCCTTCTCACTGCGAGTACTAGATCACCGACTTGAAAAGAGCGAAGGCGGACCTTCTTATTGAATGCTTTGGATAGTCAGGCTTGATAACACTCGAGCCTTTGTTGTGCTTCCAACTTCTTCTCATCGAGAGCTTCTAGCTCTTAAAGCCGTATTAGAGCGTTTTCTTCTTCAGTAAGCCCTTCTTGTATCGCCATCCTCAATGAAGGGATTTGTTGCTCAAGTGGGAGGATTGCCTCAACTCCATAAACCAGGGCATAAGGAGTTGCTTGCATAGGCGTTCTGACAGTGGTTCTATATGCCCATAGAGCTTTTCCAGTTCTCTCGTGCCAATCCCGTTCTGACTTGGTCACTACTTTCTTCAATAGGCTGCACAAAGTTTGTTAAAAGCTTGAGCAAAGCCATTGGCAGCGGCATAGTACATAGAAGAGTTTCTCTGTTTGAATGCAAACTTCTGACACAATTTGTGTATCAAGCTGTTACAGAAGGGTTTGTCATTATCAGTGATGATATACCTGGGCACTCCGTAGCGATTTGTGATGTGTGTACGGATGAAATAAGCAACATTCTCTTTCTTCACTTCTTTGAGGGGGACTACTTCAGCCCATTTAGAGAAGTCGTCAGTTGCCGCCAAGATATATAAGTGACCACCGGAGGACTTTGTCATGGGTCCTACGACATCCAAACCCCAAGCATCGAAGGGCCATGAAGCTACAGTAGGGTGTAATGGCTCGGGTGGTTGGTGGATAAAATTGGTGTGAATTTGACAGGCTTGACATCTCCGTGCATAGTCCATGCAATCTTTAACCATTGTGGGCCAATAATAACCCATTCTTTTAATACGAAAGTGTAGCTTTGGTCCAGATTGGTGCGCACCACAAACTCCAGAGTGAGCTTCTTCCATAGCTTGCATTTGCTCATCATCGTTTAGGCAGCGTAAGAAAATACCATCAAATGAATATCTGTAGAGCGTGTCTTTGAAGTAGATGAAGCGAGACGCCCGCCGCCGAATTTCAGCCCTTCGTCGTATGTCGTCGGGTAACTTCTTGTACTTCAAGTAATCAACGAGTGGTTGTCGCCAATCTTCCCCTTCAATTTCGAAAACCTCCATGACATGATTTTCTTCTTCTTGGAATGTGTCATCCTCATCATCTGAAGACCGGTGGTATGACCCAATTCTTACATATCGGTATGCGCATCTCCTCATTGGTCATCGAGAGGGTTGAAGCGAGCTTGGCCAATGCATTAGCTTGTTTATTATCCTTTCTTGACAGGTGCTCAAGTTCTACATCTCCTAGCCATCCTACCAGCCTTCTTGCGTAGTTATAGTATGGAAGCAACTCAGGCTTTTTGACTTCATAGAGATCGAGGAGCTGATTAATCACTAACTGAGAGTCTCTGTATACTTTCAAGTGTCGTTGCTTTATGTCCACTGCCATTTCCAATCCGAGGATTAAAGCTTGATATTCCGCCATATTATTTGAATAGTTCTGGGTTAAAGTGAAGGAATAAGGCAGGACTTCCCCTTCAGACATGACAAAGACAACTCCAAGCCCGGCTCCTTCTCTATGGGCAGCTCCATCAAAGTACATTTTCCAGGGGGGGCGTAGCTTCAATCAGAAGGACATCCTTGTCCGGCAAGTCATTAGACAATTCCCACTCGGCAGGCATGGGGTGATCGGCTAGAAAGTCTGCTAAAACTTGTCCCTTCACAGCCTTTTGAGGAACGTATGTGATCACGAATTCTTGTAGATGAAGATACCATCTTGCGAGTCTATCTGATAGCACTGGCTTTTGCCATGACATATTTCAGAGGGTTTGCTTTTGAGACTAAGTGAACACTGTGTGATTGAAAGTAATGTTTCAGCTTCTGGATTGCGAAGATGAGCGCCAAACATAGCTTTTCGATGGGTGAATAATTGAGCTCATTTGGTGTCATCGTTCTGTTTAAATAGTATAAAGCATTCTCTTTCCCCTCGTTATTTTTCTGGGCAAGTAAGATTCCCACGAAGCGGTCGTGAGCAGCGACGTACAGAATTAAGGGGCGTCCGGGGACGGGTGCAACCAACACCGGAGGCTTCATCAAGTAGGATTTTTATGCTTCTGAACGCTTTATCACAAGTCTCATCCCATTCGAAGGGCACATCTTTCTTCATTAGGCGACTGAATGGTTGACAATGGCCAGCTAGAGTGGAAATGAATCTCCGAAGATACGCGAGCTTTCCTTGCAAACTCTTGAGCTCATGGACATTCCTAGGTTCTGGCATTCTCAAAATGGCATCAATCTTAGCTTGCTCAATCTCTATACCCCGTTGACGAACGATGAACCCAAGGAATTTTTCGGATGTAACTCCGAATGCACACTTGGAGGGATTCATCTTTAGTTGGTATCTTCTCAAACGTTCAAAAACCTTTCTTAAGTCATGAAGATGATCCTCTCGTTTCTTTGACTTCACGACCAAATCATCAACGTAGCATTCTACATTCTTGTGGAGCATGTCGTCGAAGATCTTTTGCATCGCCTTTTGATATGTGGCGCCGGCGTTCTTTAATCCGAAAGGCATGACTTTGTAGCAATATATACCTTTAGGAGTGCGAAATGTTATCAATTCCTCATCCGCTGGTGCCATACGTATTTGGTTATATCCGGACGATCCATCCATGAAAGATAGGGCTTCATGACCCATAGTGGTGTCTATCATTAACTCGGCGATAGGTAATGGGAAGTCGTCCTTGGGACATGCGTTATTCAAGTCCTTGAAGTCAACACATACTCGTATCTGCCCATTCTTCTTCCTCACGGGCACGATGCTAGAGATCCACGTAGGATACTTGACTTCTCGAATAAAACAAACTTCAATAAGTTTGTTTACCTCACATTCAATTATTGGGATTAGCTCAGGTCGAAACCTAGTTTGAGCTTGTTTGACAGGACGAGCCCCCTTCTTTACGGATAAGTGGTGCACAGCTACTTTTGGATCTAGCTCGGGCATTTCTTTGTAGGACCATGCAAATACGTCTTTATACTCATGGAGTAGCGCGACGTAAGCCTTATCTTCTTCCGGGGTTAGAGAAGCACTTGTGTAAATTGGCCGGGATCTTTGGCATCACCTAGATTGACTTCTTTCAACTCGTCAACGGTGGTTGTAATGCCTTCCTCAAGTTCTAGAGGAACGTCTTCAGCATCTTCTTCTTCAACCTCTTCATTTTCGATTAAGGTGATGTGATAGGCTAGGGCGATATCTTCTTCAGCACTGTCGTCAATATAATTGGATGATGCAACGCTTTCTCTGTCATCCTCATCATCAAGTTGAACTTGTGTAAAGATCATTGTTCTTGTTTTAACTTTCAAGACTCTGCCACATGATATGTCTAGAGTTGTGTGGCGTCTCATTCTGGAAGGGACCAAACTTCTAAGTTTATGTGAGGATGTGATGTTCCTTTGATTGTCCAGCCACCTTGGACATGGCTTTCTTTTGGTTCATCATTCTTTTCTGTGGACCAAGTCTATCAAAGACAGATTAATTGTTGGTCCTTCTATGCACCAGTCTTTTACGTGGGCCGAGTGTATTGAAGACAGACTCCCGTGGATTTTCTTTCCTTTGATCATCTTCTGTTGAAGAGAGACTTTCACTGACATAGTTGCTGCTGGCCCTTTTTATGGTTATGCGGATAGGCTTAGGAGGGATAAAGCCAAGACCCACACGTGAATCTGGGACTGCATGCCCTTTTTCTTTTAACATCACTTGGTTGGCGTTGAGTCCATGGAGCTTCTTTGCCGGTGGCTTCCGGAGGAAGTTTTCCAAGGGCTAATCTTTCTTGTGGATTATACCCGGCTTTAACAAGTAATTTGAAGGCTTTAGGATCATACCCTTCTCCGTCTATAGCCAACGTTTCATGTCCCTCTTCTTCTTTTTGGGTTGAGGACACAAATCCTTCGAGTGGCGGTTTTGATGGTTGCTTCGCGTTGACTTGAGTCAATGGTAAAGTCAGACTCTTTGAAAATCCGGCCTTGACAACGGGCTGCTCTTTCTCCTCATGCTTCCATCGTCATGTGACCTTGGTTTCTCAGAGGGTAAAATCTCTTTTCCTCTTTTGGCAGTTTCAACGTAGTACTTGGCATCGGCGAAGTGCGACTCAGCTTCGATAAAAGGCTTGGTATCACCGAGTACCCTTTTCTTTTTTTTTTTTTTTGATTTGGTAGATTCATAATTAAAACCGAGTACCCTTTTCACTATACCATTGCGGCAGTATTTGATGCATTGATGCCATGTTGAGGGGACCACAAAATTTTCATGCAACCAAGGGCGGCCAAGAAGCATGTTGTAAGAAGTCTTTGGCGTCTTTAACATGGAATAGTGTGGTTGACGCCATATCGTCCATCAACAATTCCATCCTGATAATGCCGACAACCCTCTGTCCTCCTTGATTGAAGCCTTGAATCATCAGGCGGCTGTTTGCGAGTTCGTCCATCGGGATCCCCAAGTCTCTCAAGGTTCGTAGGGGTAAGATATTGACTGCAGAGCCTCCATCAATCAATATTCTATTCACCTTTTGTTCGCGTGCATATCCAGCAACGAACAAGGGGTGGTTATGGGGTTTTGACCCAAGAAGCAAATCTTCGTCGGTAAAGGTAATGGTGGACATGCATTCATCGCTATCAGAGGAATCTTCTTTTTTAGACAGAGCGTCCTCTTTGATCGCAGTAGCATTCTCGTGTGTGGTGTTGTAGGAGGCTTCACTGTTGAAAGACCCACATTTGACCGAGGTCACGTTTGCTGCTGCGGTATCTTCTCCAAGAGAGATCTTGCCTTGGCAAGCTAATTGCATAACCTTGTCTTTGAACACAAAGAAATCTTGTATCGAATGCCCAACTAAACGATGGTACTTGCAATATTTTGGGTCATCTGTTCGTTCGACTTCTTCAGGTCATTTCGCTTCGGGTAGTTCGATGAGGTTAGCCTCCAAAAAGTCATCAAATATTCCGGGGACATCGGAAACAAAGAAAGGATATTGTTTTGCTTGCATTTCCTTCAAAGTTAGCTTTCTTTGTAGTCTTTCGTAAGGCGCATTTTGCTTCGGGGCAATGCTGTCTTTTTGCTGCGCTCCTAAGCTTGAGTGGCGCTACATTCACTGCCATCGATTCCTTGCTTGGAGGTTTTGAAAAGGGTTTGCCCCCTTTCTTGATTTATTGCCTTTCCTTGGTTCTGCGGGGCTCTTGAACAGGTGGTCCTTCTACTCCACTTGCTGCCATACTTAACTCCATGTCATGTGCTCGAGTGGCCAAATCTTCGAATGATCTAGGTAGGATTCCTTGAAAAATATACAGAAGACCCCAATGCATCCCTTGAATACACATCTCAATGGCGGAAGGTTCAGATAATCGGTCTTTGCAGTTGAGGCTCAACTTGTTTTCCCTGAGCATGGCTTGTCTCAACGTTGTCCAGCTTGTTGATCAACCTGGCGATTTGGGCATCTTGCTCTTGGACATGCTTGGCGAGTCCCTCGATAGCTCTTGTCAGGCTTGCAATTTGCTCTTCTAAGGTGGTGGCATTCGTCACCATGACTGGGGTCACATTCGTTGCGAAGGAGTAGCTAGACAAGGTGCAAGGAGAGGACGGAGGAGATTTATCTTCGTCATCTTCGCCATCTTCGCTTTGCATGGTTAGGAACGAATGTGTCCTTCTGAGCAGACTCAATTGGAGGAGTCATCTGGGAAGATTCCTTAAGTTTCTTCGACATGCTCCTCGTAGTAACACTGAGACTCTTGGTACTTGAACTTGAAGACTTCGTTGTGGCGAGTTTGGAATTCACCGTCTTCATGACTTTTCCTTGAGTGTCCATTGAGATACTTCAGACTTTGTTGAAGGGAAGAGATGAGAGGTAGAGCGGTCCCACTGGGCGTGCCAAAATTTGTAAACAAATTTTCGTGTTCCTGAATTTAACGAAATACGAAAATATTATAAATGAATTCTTGAATTGAATTGAATATTTGTGGGTGCGAAACCTCTATTTGAAACCTCTGATTCTTCTCTTCAAAGAACGTGAGCTTTGACTTCCGTAACTGCGCAGGTGAAAACTCAATGTTTTGATCTCCTTTTACGTTGACTTTGACTTTGAATAACGTTAATTCCGTAACCGGGCGTTCTATGTAGGATGTGTAAATATTGGAAATGAATATTAAACACATAGGGCATAGATAAATATATATAATCAATGAAAGCGTAATAAACCGTTACCTTTGATTGTTTAGCGTATGCTCCCGGCTACTTGCGTTGTTCCTTCTCCGGAATGCTCACGAAATCCAAACGTATGGATTCTCCAAAGGTGATCCACACCATACCGGAAGAAACACACGTTCTTCTTGCTAGAAAAGAACGGGTTTAAGAAGGAATCGGTTTAAGAGAAGAATACTATGAATTAGTGCTCTCTTAAACTTACTTTGTTCTTCTTCTTGATTCAAAATCAAGTGAAGAACACAAGTGTAAGAGAGGGAGAGAGGCCGAGAGTTTGAGAGAGAGTAGAGGATTTTTTTCTTCTCTTTTTCCTAGAAAAAGATGAATAATGAATCACCCATGCTTGGTGTTGTATTTTCTAATATATATACATAATTAATGTGATTATTGGAATGTGTCTAGGTTCATCCAAACATTTCTAGATTCATTCCAATCAATCACCATCAATTCTTCAATCAAGCCTACCAAAATTTATGATATGATCAAATCATACCAAAAGGGAAGAGCTTGATTGGAGTTGATTTGTCTCTTTCCAAAAGAGATAAATCAACATACCACCTAGCATGAAACATGGCTGATTTTGCTTCCTCCAAGGGAGCATGTCGGCCATGTTTAATTAAGGGAAGAAGTCCAACTTCTTTCTATTCCAAAATAAGAATTATTTCTCCTCTCGGGTATAATTTAACGGACCGGGTTTTATCGTAATCCAATTACGACGAATCCAATATTAAATCCAATTTAATGTTCATTTAAATTATTCCCGTTGATCTTTTAATCTAATTAAAAGATCCAACGCCTCAACGTCTCAACTTTCCATATTTAATCGAAAATTCAATTTACCGATTTAACGAAAGCCCGATACAATATCGTCCCGTCCATCCAATGGAGTTTCCCTTAAGTAATCCAATTACTTATTTTATCCTTCGAGATTGACTCCAAGTCGATCTCTCAACCTCCTCGGTGATTTGTGTGTGACCCTTTAGGCTCACCCTCAGCTAGACTTAGGCCCGTGTCCCACAAGGGCCCGTTACCATGGGTGGCCGTCTAGCAGCGGTCCATGGCACTAGAGACTAGGTGAATTGGCGTGAACATTTAGGCGCCGATTCCGTACGGGTACGATCCTTCCGTCAACCGTCTCCCGGCCTTAGTCTAGGGTATGGAATTGGGCGTCGGTTCCCATCCTTGACTAGGCATCTATGCTTAATACTCGAGACCACGTATGCTTCATTGCGTCGATACAAGAAACCATTCCCTGTTCGACCAACCACTATGGCCACAGCTTCAAACAGCATGAACGTGTCTCCGAGTGCATAGGAGATACCTCTGTCACATACTGACATGGGACGGATCCTCTTCTTGGAATCTACCGTCCTCGCTACACATTCCGACTGCACTGGACAAGGCTTATAATAATCATCTTACAGAATGATTACCTCTCGCCAGATCCAAGATACAGCCGTCATGTGCACGCGACTGCCATGATCCCTCAAGTCAGAGGATTACTCCCGTACTATCGGAACCGGGGAAAACCAATCATACCGACCAAGCCTCCAAGGCTTCCATATGATGATCCCCGCGAGTCAGTCCAGTCAGCTCGACCCCAGTCGACCAACCCATCAAGATCGTGTAGGTGTCCCATGCCTGTCGCCGATGAAACACGGCACCCATCCAATGAACACGACTCTTGACGCAAGTCTCAATAGGACTCTCGATGCCCTGTCTCGAGGTCCTCAACTTGGAATGTTTCAGACCCAACTCTTAATCAGTTGGTTTCATGACCACTATCCAATGCGTGGCCCAACTGCACGAGTTGTTATCCATGGTCTGTGGGCTTTGTTGCAATATAAGTTAAACACCGTTTTAACAAATGTAAGATGAGCGCAACAAAGAAGGTGCCATTGGTGACGAATACTCATCTTATTCATCACATAATAATATTACATTTACATCAAGTCGTCAGATAGGTTACAAATCGCCAAACATATTGGCTTTCCGGTCACCTATTCTAACAAATTTAGATATTATCTCTTTGATTTTTGTATTTTTTTAAAGAGATGATATGAGAAATATTTGTCTTTGATTTGATTGGCCGGAACACCTCAATTTGACACGTGTCGACCGTTGATTTGATGACGAAATATATATTAAATATCAATTAATTTAATGATTTATATTTAGAATTAATTTGCTAAATGCCAAATTATAAATAGAAAAATAGAATATAATTGATAAATAATATATATTTTTCACTTGTTGTCATTTGATTGGGCGCAAAAATAATTTGTCTACAACATATTCATTATAAACATTGTCCAGTGCAATCAGAATGTGTAGCGAGGATGGTGGGTTTCAATAAGAGGATCCATCCCCTGTCTGTATGTGACAGTGGTATCTTGTATGCACTTAGAGACACGTTCATGCTTTCTAAATCTGAAAGAAATTGTGGATCGTCCCGGAAAAAGCGCGAATACGGAAGCGCGGTATAATTAAAATTAAATATGGAATTTAAACATGCTTTAAAATTAAAACACGTTTCAAAGGATGTGCCTTTGAAATTTCCCGGGCGTTCGGTGTATCTCATGAACGAATAACACAAAATAAATCATGGAGGCCATAGGGTTGGAAATTAAAGAGAGGACGAAAAATTAAAACGAGACCTACCCGTTGTCGTTTTCGACTTCAACGGCTACAAGCGTTGTTCCCCGTTTTGCACCAAGATCTCGTCTTTGAGACCCTCTAAATCGTGACACACGATCCACCCACGTATCTTGCACGTCGTGCTAGCAACGAACAAGTTTATGTTTTTGGAGTGGATGAATCAATAACACATTATTGATTAATGGTATTGATTCATCAAGTTCTTAATGTTCCAAGAACAAAAAAGAACCAAGAAAAATATTTTCTTGGAGAGGGAGAGAGAATCGGACGAGAGAGAGGGAGAGAGAATCCGTGTGTGTGTTGGAGTGTGTGTGTTGGAGTTTCATCATCCTTCAACTTGTAGGATGCTAGGGGTTTATATAGAAGAGGAGTCTAATCCTCTTTAAACTCCTCTTTCAAGAACTCTATTTTGACTAGGATTTTGACCTAGTCAAAGTCCTAGTCAAAGTAGTGTTTTGACCTAGTCAAAACAATCCTAGCCATCCATCTCTCCCATTCATCTCACCGTTGATTTAATTTAATTTAATGGAATATTTAAAACCTATTTAAATATTCCAAGAGGGTAAAATAAATATAAATATTATTTAAGCCCATTAAATAAATCCCTTTGATAAATCTAATTTATCAATTTAATTCCTTATATCTAATAGAAGGAATTATTTCTCCAAGAAAAAAATAAAGGACCCGATTAAATCCAATTTAATCATTCCTTCACTCCAATATTTAATTCCTAATTAAATATCTAAATGTGTGTGGATAGTGTGTGACTCTTTAGGTTCACCTTTCAGCTAGACTTGGTCGGATTCCTAGAATCCTTCCGTTACCATGGGTGGCCATCTAGCAACGGTCCATGGCACTAGAGACTAGGTGAAATATTCAGGGATGAACATTAGGCTCTAACAGTACACTTGTCCTTCTGTCTTCGGTCTCATCACTTAGAGTCTAGGGCACGGATAATGCAGGTACCCATTTTGGACCTAAGTGTCGGTCTGTCCTCACTAAACGCCGCAAGGGAATCCTTCCCTTCTGTTCAGTTACTGTGGCCACAGATTTTAGGGACAAGACACAGAGCATACATGAGACTCAACTGTCAATACCTATTGGCAGGAGACAGATCCTTTCTTGGAAACTACTGTCACTTTGTACACCAGAACTGTACTAGACATGGCTTATGACTACCAAAGAGAATTCTGGCAATCTCTCACCATATCTAAGATACAGCCCTAACGTACAGGTAAACTGAGCAATTCCTCAAGTCAAAGGACTTGGCCTGTACCGTTGGAACCGGGAATACACGTCATACCTTGCTGACCATACTCAAGGTCCTCCGTAAGACGGTTCCCGCGAGTCACCTCAGTCAGCTGCGTCCTAGCATGCTAACCCACTAACACTGCTTAGACGACCCTCGTCACCCGTCGATGAAACACGACAGCAGGTGCTTAGTGCAAGTCTCAAATGGAATCCCGGTACCCATTTTCGGGATTCCTTGACTTGGAGATTTCCGGACTGATTCGGGAAGACTGATTCCATGGACCTACCTCCAAGCGTAGTCCCAGTCCCCGAAATTGATTCTCAGTCCGTGGGCTTTGTTTGCGTAGTGAACAGATATGGAAAACAAATATAAGTGAACACAAACAAAGTGATGGCAAATGAAATTCACTTCTTTATTCATTAATGATTTATCAAACACCTGAAATTGTCTAGACATAGGTTACATATTCCTGCCAAAATTGGCTTACATGGTCACCTATTCTAACAATCTCCCACTTGACCTTTAAAAGCCAATCACCCATATGCCTAATCCCCATCTTCTCAAGATGTTGCGTATGAGCACTCTGCGACATAGGCTTTGTCAGCGGGTCTGCTGTGTTGTCTGCTGAGTTGACTCGGTCCATCCGAACGTCACCTCTTCCTACCATTTCTCTAAGAAGATGGTAGCGTCTAAGAATGTGTTTGGAACGGTGATGAGATCTCGGTTCCTTTGCTTGCGCTAGTGCACCGTTGTTATCACAGAAGATGACAACAGGCTCGGCGATGCTAGGCACCACACCCAACTCTTGGATGTAGTTTCTCATCCAAACCGCTTCCTTAGCAGCTTCTGAAGCTGCTATGTATTCAGCCTCAGTGGTGGAGTCAGCAGTGGTTGCTTGCTTGGAACTTTTCCAAGCCACTACTCCTCCGTTGAGTTTGAATACATACCCCGATTGAGACTTGGCATCATCGTCATCAGACTGGAAGCTAGCGTCGCTAAAGCCTTCCAGAATTAGTTCTCCATTGCCATAGACCAAGAACATTTCCTTAGTCCTCCTAAGGTACTTAAGGATGCCCTTAACAGCATTCCAATGTGCCTCTCCTGCATAGGACTGATATCTGCTTGTCACGCTCAAAGCGTATGCAATGTCAGGCCTGGTGCAATGGACTGCATATTGGATGCTACCTACGGCAGAAGCATAGGGGATGACTTTCATCTTTTCAAGTTCCTCATCAGTCTGCGGGGACTGCTTCTTGGACAACTTGATCCCATGCCTCATTGGAAGGAATCCTCGTTTGGAGTTGTCCATTCGATATCTCTTTAGGACTTTCTCCATATACGAGTTTCCGGTGAGCCCTAACATCCTTTTAGATCTGTCCCTGACAATCTGGATGCCTAGGATGTAGGAGGCTTCACCCAAGTCCTTCATGGAAAACTTGGTTGACAACCATGCTTTTGTGTTTCCTAACATTCTGACGTCATTAACCAATGAGCAGAATGTCATCCACGTAAAGCACTAGGAACACTATAGAGCTCCCACTGACCTTCTTGTATACACAAGGGTCGGATTCGTTTTTGATGAAGTCATATCCCCGTATTACTTCATCAAATCGAATGTTCCAACTTCGGGATGCTTGTTTGAAGCCATAGATGGACTTCTGGAGACGACAGACCTTCTGTTCTTCTCCAGTGACCGTGAAACCCTCCGGCTGATCCATATAGATCTCTTCTTCAACGAAACCGTTGAGGAAGGCCGTTTTCACGTCCATCTGCCATATTTCATAGTCATACCATGCTGCTATGGCAAGCAGGATCCGAATGGACTTAGCCATGGCTACTGGCGAGTAGGTATCCTCAAAATTGACCCCGGGTCGTTGAGTGTATCCCTTAGCTACAAGCCTAGCCTTAAAGGTTGTGACTTCTCCATCAACGCCGAGTTTGCGCTTGTAGACCCACTTACAGCCCACTGGCTTAACACCTTTCGGTGGATCTACAAGTCTCCAAACTTGGTTCTCGCTCATGGAGTCCATTTCGGTCTTCATGGCCTCAAGCCATTTCCCGGAGTCGATGTCAGACATCGCTTCCCCGTATGTCTTAGGATCGTTATCCAGAAGATCGATCGCACCTAGAAACCCATATCTCACTGGAGGCCTGGATTCTCTAGTGGACCTACGGAGGACGGGAACGTCAGTGGTGACTGTGGGCGCTGACTGTATCGGAGCCGGCGGTTCAGGGGCCGGGACTGGCCTTTCTTGAGGTTGTCCTTCATGCCTAGCATGTTGGACTTCTCTAGGTTGGTCAGCCCTCCGTGCGTTAATCCTAAATCCTTTTGGTGAGGTTTCCGCGGCTATTTCTGATGGCTGAGTTCCATCACTTGATTCCTCAAGGATCAGCTCATCAGGTTGGATATCCTCCGGGAAGCCTTGCTCCAAGAATACTGCATTCCTTGAAACAAATACTTTTTTGTTCCAAAGGGTCATAAAAGTAATAACCCGCAGTTTCTCTAGGGTATCCAACGAACCTGCATAGGCTAGACCTGGATTCTAGCTTATCTCCCACTAACCTCTTGACGTATGCGGGGCTACCCCACACTTTCAAGTAATTGTAGGACGCAGGCTTGCCGTGCCATATCTCATATAGCGTTGGGTCAATGCACTGGTAGGCGCCAAATTCAACAACTTGGCTGCCGTTTCTAATGCATAACCCCAAAACGATAAGGGCAATTTTGGTAAAACTCATCATGGACCGAACCATGTCCAACAGGGTTCGGTTCCTCCTTTCAGAGACGCCATTTAACTGTGGTGTTCCGGGAGGTGTCCATTCTGATATTATACCATGTTCTTTTAGATAATCAAGGAATTCGGCACTAAGGTATTCACCACCTCGGTCTGACCGTAGGACTTTAATTTTGCAGTTGGTCTGGTTCTCCACTTCAAGTCTGAATTCTTTAAACCTCTCAAGAGCTTCAGACTTGTACCTCATTAGGTAAACATAACCATACCGTGAATGATCATCGGTGAAGGTTATGAAGTAGGAGAACCCACCTCGAGCCTGCGTCCTTAGTGGTCCACATACGTCTGTATGGACCAAGTCCAACAGACCCGTGGCAAGCCTGCTTTGACCTACAAAGGGCTTCTTGGTCATTTTCCCTCTTAGACAAGATTCACAAGTTGGTAGATCGCTCAAGTCCTCCCAACCTCTAGGTTCTTTGAGTCTACCAACCTTTTCATCCTATCTTGGGATATGTGACCTAGCCTAGCGTGCCACAGACGTGCGTTCCCGTTATTATCTAATTTCCGTTTGTGTTGAGCGTTAAGAACGAAATTCGTTTGTTGCAAGATATAGAGCCCGTTGTGCAATGTACCAAGTAGATGAGCAATTCCACACCTCATCAAATAAAAGCAATTTTTATTGATTCTGAACTCATAACCACTATTGTCCAACAATGGAATGGAAATGATGTTCTTAATCATACTAGGTACAAAATAAACCTACTCTAATTCTATGCTAATGGTATCACTAATTACTAAAGTGGCGGATTCTACTGCTTCTGCCGAGATGGCCTTGCCATTTCCAAGCTTCAGGATCATGTCCCCGCTACTTAGTTTTTCTGCTTCTTTTCAGCACCTGCAAATCATTGCAAATGTGAGCTCCACAGCCGGTATCCAATACCCAAGAGGCAGAATTAGTGACCATATTAACCTCAATCACATATATACCTTGGTTTGAGAAGAGTTTGGGGCACTCTCTCTTCCAATGCCCTTTCTCACGGCAGTTGATACATATGTCATAAGCCTTTGACTGTTGCTTGGAGACAACCTTTCCCTTTCCTTTGCCTTTCCCCTCTTTGGCAATGGGAACACTCTGAGTGTTCGTAGCTGCTATGACGGCTTTTCCCTTCCCCTTCTTCTTTTTCCAACGTCCGGCACCCTTGCCTTTCGTCTTGGAAGTTGAAGCACCTCCAAACAATACCGAAGGCGTGGACTTCTTAGTCGTTGCCTCGTTGCACCAACATATTGATCAACTCATGAATGCCCTTCTCAAGTGCATTCATGTTATAGTTGACGATAAATTGGTCGAAGAAGGGTGGGAGTGACTGAAGGATCACATCTATGTACGTTTCGTTATCGAGACCTGCCTTTAGGTCCTCGAGCTTTTCCACTAGGGTAAGCATTTTAACCCCATGCTCTTGTACAGAGGATCCTTCTGTCATTTTAGTTCCAAAGAACGCCTTGGTCGCGACATACCTAGTATGCCGGTCCGGGACTGCATAGCAATCCTTAAGGCGAGCCATAATGGAAGGGACATCGTCTAGCCTTTCATATTGCTTCTGAATCTCATTGGTCATCGAAGCAAGTATGACGCTACGGACCTTCCGGTTATCCTTATGCCAAGTCTCGAACGTCTCACGTTCTTCTGGCGTGGATCCTTCCGGTAAGGTCCTAGGGAGAGGCTCGTCCATGACGTAGCCTTGGTTCTCGTAATCTAGGACTATCCTGAGATTGCGCAACCAGTCGTTGTAGTTGGTTCCATTAAATTTGTTTGTCTCAAGAATGGTTGATAGTAGGTTCTTAGACATTTTAAATCTACATTTAGAAAACAACGCGCGATCAGCAGAAAATAAAGACAGTGGTTTGATGAAATAATTAAATGCTTGGTCTTTAGTCATTTAATCCTCCCACTATTTATACGAAAACACGGTACTCTCAAACGTGATTTTCGGGAAATCCTTTCCTAGTGGGCTTGGGATCCACAGCGATTTTTCCCATACCCCGCTTTTACGATTCGCATGGAAAAGATCCTGTGGGAGGTATTCCATACCATTCTCGTTCCACGAGATTCCCAAGATTATTGCCTCACCCTTTCGCATGATCCCGAGGACTCCAAGCGAATCATGCTAATTGGGCGTTAGACCCGACCCAATCGACCGAGCCATGGACCCACTAGTACCCCCACGACTCGTGAGACAGGTAACAGCAGCCCATTTTTCGTTCATGACACAGTGCAGCTTCTTTTAAGTACAATAACGTGCCATGACTCGTGAGACCACGCTATTGACCTAAAACAGCTTCCTCACTATGCCACGGATTGGAAGGCATGGACGAACTCCTACAGTTCATGTCTACTTTATCTAGGATCTAATATTTCAACATTGGTCCAACCAATGTGAGAGTAGTGAATGACTGAGATCTCATAATATATATGCATACATTCATCCATAATGCATAAATAAAATCCATCCATAGCAGTTATATGATAAATAAAAGCCATTCATCCATCATAATAACCACATGCAAAATTAAAGCCTAGCACGCCCCTGTTGGATGATCACGAGCCCAAATCCTATGCGACCCACTGAGCCCGTAGTGGATCTATGGTCAATCTAGGGTTGGTCCTATACTATTATAATAATAGTAACCCAATCATCATGCTGATGGGCCTTGGTCTCTTTTCTCTTTCTTCACTTCATGGAAAACTCCAAGGGACCTCCGGTCTGGGCTCTCCATGTGGTCCTTCCTTCTTCTCCACCAATTACAAAAAGAAACCTCACTCCTAGTCTACTCTCATTACATATTAAAAAATAGAAACCCCAGCGATAACCCGGGGGGAGTACATAAGGAGGGAGGTAGAAAGCCTTATTATTCCAAGGCACTAGAAAGAGAGAAGGAGAAAGCTGTTAAAGAGGCACACAGGCCCAACAGAAAATTAAACCATACATTCGGTCTAGGGCTCGTGATCATCCATTTCCATCCAACACACGTAATTACATGATCCAATCACATAATCATAATATTCCAACAACACATGATTTCCAATCATATTAATCCAAGATGAAAATAAATGAACATGTGCGCAACGTGTGAAAATAAAAAATATAAATATTGGTAATATTAATTTTTTTTCTCGTTTTAGGAAAACCTTTCCTCATTATCTTAAGTAAAATAACCCCGGGATTCCAAATCCAATTTATTTTACTCCTAAAATAATGTCTTTAGGAACTTAGGAAAAATTGAACCCAAAAAATGATTTTTCAGAATTAATTCAAAATTAAAACTGAAAATTAATTTAAAATAAAATAACACTAGGGTTTCAAAACCCTAGCTTCACAGCCACCGGCCGCCGCCGCCTGCGGCAGCCAGCCGGCCGGGCGCGCGCGCGCAGGCCCCTGCCTGCTTGCGCGCGCGCCTGACCGGCAGCGCACTGCACGGCCTAGCGCATCGGCAGGCCGACGCGCGCGCAGGCTCCTCTTCCTTGCGCGCGCTGGCTTGCTGGCCGCCGGCCGCGCGCGCAGACGCGCACTGGGCGTGCCTGCCGGGCGCGCGCGCGCAGACGCCTCCGGAAAAAGCGCGAATGCGGAAGCGCGGTATAATTAAAATTAAATATGGAATTTAAACATGCTTTTAAATTAAAACACGTTTCAAAGGGTGTGCCTTTGAAATTTCCCGGGCGTTCGGTGTATCTCATGAACGAATAACACAAAATAAATCATGGAGGCCATAGGGTTGGAAATTAAAAAGAGGACGAAAAATTAAAACGAGACCTACCCGTTGTCGTTTTCGTCTTCAACGGCTACAAGCGTTGTTCCCCGTTTTGCACCAAGATCTCGTCTTTGAGACCCTCTAAATCGTGACACACGATCCACCCACGTATCTTGCACGTCGTGCTAGCAACGAACAAGTTTATGTTTTTGGAGTGGATGAATCAATAACACATTATTGATTAATGGTATTGATTCATCAAGTTCTTAATGTTCCAAGAACAAAAAGAACCAAGAAAATATTTCTTGGAGAGGGAGAGAGAATCGGACGAGAGAGAGGGAGAGAGAATCCGTGTGTGTGTGTTGGAGTGTGTGTGTTGGAGTTTCATCATCCTTCAACTTGTAGGATGCTAGGGGTTTATATAGAAGAGGAGTCTAATCCTCTTTAAACTCCTCTTTCAAGAACTCTATTTTGACTAGGATTTTGACCTAGTCAAAGTAGTGTTTTGACCTAGTCAAAACAATCCTAGCCATCCATCTCTCCCATTCATCTCACCGTTGATTTAATTTAATTTAATGGAATATTTAAAACCTATTTAAATATTTCCAAGAGGTTAAAATAAATATAAATATTATTTAAGCCCATTAAATAAATCCCTTTGATAAATCTAATTTATCAATTTAATTCCTTATATCTAATAGAAGGAATTATTTCTCCAAGAAAAAATAAAGGACCCGATTAAATCCAATTTAATCATTCCTTCACTCCAATATTTAATTCCTAATTAAATATCTAAATGTGTGTGGATAGTGTGTGACTCTTTAGGTTCACCTTTCAGCTAGACTTGGTCGGATTCCTAGAATCCTTCTGTTACCATGGGTGGCCATCTAGCAACGGTCCATGGCACTAGAGACTAGGTGAAATATTCAGGGATGAACATTTAGGCTCTAACAGTACACTTGTCCTTCTGTCTTCGGTCTCATCACTTAGAGTCTAGGGCACGGATAATGCAGGTACCCATTTTGGACCTAAGTGTCGGTCTGTCCTCACTAAACGCCGCAAGGGAATCCTTCCCTTCTGTTCAGTTACTGTGGCCACAGATTTTAGGGACAAGACACCGAGCATACATGAGACTCAACTGTCAATACCTATTGGCAGGAGACAGATCCTTTCTTGGAAACTACTGTCACTTTGTACACCAGAACTGTACTAGACATGGCTTATGACTACCAAAGAGAATTCTGGCAATCTCTCACCATATCTAAGATACAGCCCTAACGTACAAGTAAACTGAGCAATTCCTCAAGTCAAAGGACTTGGCCTGTACCGTTGGAACCGGGAATACACGTCATACCTTGCTGACCATACTCAAGGTCCTCCGTAAGACGGTTCCCGCGAGTCACCTCAGTCAGCTGCGTCCTAGCATGCTAACCCACTAACACTGCTTAGACGACCCTCGTCACCCGTCGATGAAACACGACAGCAGGTGCTTAGTGCAAGTCTCAAATGGAATCCCGGTACCCATTTTCGGGATTCCTTGACTTGGAGATTTCCAGACTGATTCGGGAAGACTGATTCCATGGACCTACCTCCAAGCGTAGTCCCAGTCCCCGAAATTGATTCTCAGTCCGTGGGCTTTGTTTGCGTAGTGAACAGATATGGAAAACAAATATAAGTGAACACAAACAAAGTGATGCCAAATGAAATTCACTTCTTTATTCATTAATGATTTATCAAACACCTGAAATTGCCTAGACATAGGTTACATATTCCTGCCAAAATTGGCTTACATGGTCACCTATTCTAACAAAATCTGTGGCCACAATGATTGGTCAAGTAGGAAATGATTCCCTATGTCGAACAATGAACTGAACCCGATCTCGAGCATAGATGCCTAGTCCAGAATGAGAATTGACACCCAATTCTATGCCCTAGATTAAGTGGGGAGACGACAGACAGTAGACGGAAGGACTGTACCCATATGGAAGTAAGGAGCCTAAATGTGCATGCCAAACATTCACCTAGTCTGGTGTCATGGACCGTTGCTAGACGACCACCATTGTAACGGGTGTTCTTGATTAATGGTTAATCAGAAACAATCAATTAAATTGGAATTAATTGATCAATTGTGTTAAACACAGGCCAAAGTCCAGTTGAGGGTGAACCTAAAGAGTCACACACAAATCACCTAGGCGGTGGAGGAATTAATTTAGAATTAATTCTAAAAGATGGGAATTAATTTAATTGGATGTAATTAATTTTGGATAGTATAATAATTGGATTATTTATATGTGGGATAGTCCATTGGATGGATGACCCAATATATTATTGGGCTTGCCTAACTAAATAAATTGAATTTATTTATTAAGAGTATTTTGGGCTTAAGTCTTTAATTGTATTAAAAAACTTTGGCAATAATTTGTTTTGGCCTTGAATTAAATTAGATTTAATTCTTTTGATTTGTTGGGCTTGTTCTAATGTGATTAAAACTAGGCCTGGCCCAATAAATTATGGCCCAATGGCATAGTTGACTTCCACTTTTTGGAAGTGGGAAGAATTGGACCCTTCCCAAACGAGAGTGGCCGGTTTTCATGCTCTTGGAGGGCACAAAAATTGGCCATTTCCTTTAGAAGGTGATGGATTTGTGCTTTCGAAAGCACAACTGATCCCTTGATTTTGGTTTCCTCACTTGATATGATTTGATCATACCTGGTGAGTTGAGGCTCAATTAATGGGATGATTATAATGAATCGAGACACATTTCAATGAATCTAGACACAATTCTATCATCCTGTTAATTATATATTTATATAAGTAAACTACTCAAGACTCTCATGACATACTTGCTCTCTCTAAATTCGGCCTCTCTCATTCCCCATCTCCCTCTCTTGCTTCTTCTTTGATTTAGGATTAAATTGAAGAATTTGAGAAGATAAAAAAGAATACGTTAATCAATAGCGTGATTCTTTAGATCGGCTTTCTTCCAACATTAAATCTTCTCTAGAAAGAGCATTAAACGCACTCCCGGTATGGTGTGGATATTCTTAGAGGATCACTACGTTGAGATCTAAAACGTGAATGGGTTTGGAGAAAGGAGCAACGCATGTAGCCAATCAAGAAAACAAAAAAGGAAACAGTCGTTTTACATATTGCGTAACCTTTGTCTTCGTTTTCACCCATATGCCTTATGTGCTAGATTATGTATGTCATTAATATATGCACATTTACATTGAATGCCCGGGAGGGTCCAAGGGCACACCCCTTGGATCGAGTTTAATGTTTTATAACGTATTCATTTTCACACTTCCGCCGCGTTCCCGGGCGGATCAATTTCCTTCATCTAGCCCTTTCAAGAAAGAGGGTTAGATATAACTTCCCGGTGTGGTGTGGACTAGCTTAAGAGGGGTTCCACGCTTGAACCCTATAAGTGAACAGATCCGCTGAAGGATTTTGCGTCAACATGAGTAGCCGATCATAAAACGAAGAAAAGGTATATTTTCGTGGTTATGTTTTCTATTCGCCTTTTGAATTATCCTTTGTCATGATTAAACTCATGTTTTTTTTTTTGTTATTTCTGCATTTTAAATTGCATTGAACGCCCGAAATTGATCAATGGGTATACCCTTTTAATCAGTTTTAATTCCATTATCGTTTTATTTACTGTTTTTTCACGCTTCCGCTGCATTCCCATGTCGTTCCACAAAACTTTCAGTGGTATCAGAATTCAGTTTGGTGCTTGTGGCATTCGATTTAACATGTATTATAATATGTGTTTTGAAATATGTTTACGTGATTTAATTGCTTTTTGGGTAAGCACAATTTATTAATTGCATAATTATGTGTTTTAAATGCATAATTCCATTTTGCATTATTAAAATTTTTTAGATCTTGATTTTACAAGAAATTGGATTTTCTCAAAACATATGGTTTCAGTTTTTTGGCAGGAAAAAGAAAAAAAAATATTGGGTTTTTCAGCAAAACAGGGCGGTGACACCTACCGGCAGCAACCAGCATACATGTGCAAAGGCGCGCTGCTGCGCTCAGGCACCGCCGAGCGCGCGCACTGCTGGGCGGTCGCCCGCCTGCACGCGGCCGACTGATTGTTTTGTTGTTCTTTTTCTAGAAAAATTGGTTTTTTCATTTATTCTGTATTTTTTGAAATTTCTGATTGTGATTAACTCTTATTTTCGTTAAATTAGATTTTTTCAAAATTAAATTTCCATGGATTACTTTCCAAATAAAAAAAATATAGTACCTTGGATGTACGAGTGCATTTCCATTTTTTAATCGCATTATTAGATGTGCATTTTTCTGCATATAATTTTGTCAATTAATATTTTTGGTATTAGATATCATTTATTTGTAATGCATGATTTACATTATATTTGGTGCATGCTTATTTTGGAAATATATGTGCTTTTATTGTTAATTGGATTAATAAGGGATGATCACAAAGCCCATGTTCTGTGTGTATGATTTATTTATGTTGGGTTGTGGCCTACGTGCCTCTTTAATTTTTTTCTCTCTCTCATTTTTAGCCTTGAAATAACAAGGTTTGCTTTCTCCCTCCTTTCGTACTCCCCCTAACTTATGATTTGGATTTCTTATTTCTATGATGTAATGAGAGTAGATAGGAGGTGAGGTTTTTTTCTTTTAAATAAAATATAAGGAAGTAAGCCTAAGGAGATGGAGGCCTATGGAGAAGGTTATTGGATGGCCCACGGAGGATCCATGGAGAAAAGGCCTAGTGGAGCACACGATGAAGGGCCCAAGATGCGAAGAGGTGTTACAATGCTCATTAGCTTGATAATGGGTTAAATACTCGTAGTACCGTAGGTCTACCCTATATTGACCATGGATAAACTACAGGCTCAGTGGATCGCATAGGAATGGGCTTGTGATCATCTAATAGGGGTGTGCTAGGCTTATATTTTGTATGTTATGCATTCGTTGTCTCATGAGTTATGGAACATTTAGGATGGAAGAAAGTTGCGCTATTGTTATTAATAAAGTAATACGCTCCTGTTTTCCGATCCCACGAGTCGTGGGGCGAGACAGTCAAGGTATGATTTGGTAAATGGGTCGGACCTATCACCGAGTAACATGATTTGCTTGGAGTCTTCTAAATCCTGTGAAGAGGCGACGTGAAATACCTTGGGGATCTTTTGGATGAGAACGGTATAGGTTACCTCCGGCAAACCTTTTTTTCATGTGAATCGTAAAAGCGAGCCATGGAGAATTGCATTTGTGAAACCCAAGCCCACTAAAAAAAGGTTTTCCAGAACCCCACTTGAGAGTGATGGGCTTTTGGATAAATCGTGGGAGAGGTTAATAACTAATGTTCAAGTCCTAACTTGAATACAGTTTTATGATAACCTACTAAAAGGTATATATTTAATTGTAGATGTCTAAGAATCCACTTACACAAATACTTGAGACTAATAATTTTGATGGAGCCAACTATAATAATTTGACTGCAAAATCTAAGGATTCCTAGATTTGAGAACCAGGCCTATGTTTTGGATACGTCTCTTCCTCGAGCCTTGTTGGAGGGGTCCACACCCAAAGAACGTTTGACATTCGAGATGTGGCATGAGGACAATCAGAAGATTTGCAGCATCGTACTGGCCTCGATAACTAACGAGATTTAGAAATAGTACGAAAGGCATAATGATGTCAAGTCGATGATGCTTCGCATGAAAGATGCTTATGGGGTCCGGACCGACATATCAGATATGCTGCAATGAAAGCATTTTTCGGCGCTAAGATGACAGAAGGGTCATCTATACAGGAGCATGGAGTGATGATGCTATCCCTAGTGGAGAGCTCAAAGACATCTTGGTCGATCTGGAAAAGAGACGTACATCGATGTGATCCTTCAGTCTCGTCCTATTAGAATAGGTGACCAGAAAGCAAATAAGATTCGCATTTATGTAATCTATTTGACAAACTCGTTTTAATGTAATATTATATATTTAATGAATAAAATGAGTATTTGTTATTTGACATTACCTTTGTTGTTCTCATTCCATTATGTTATACGGCTATCAATATCACAACAAAGCCAACATACCATGTAGACAACCCATGCAGTACGACCACGCAGCGGATGGTGGTTATGGAGCCAACTGATAAAGGATTGGATTTGAAACGTTCCAAGTCGAGGACCTCGAGACAGGGTATCGAGTGTCATACTAAGACTTGCGCTTCGTATCATATTCATTGGATGAGTGTCGTGTTACATCGGTGACAAACATCGAACATCCTTACGAGAATTTTGGGCTTAAGTGTTTTAATTTGAGTAAAATATTTTAGGCATAATTTAATTGGCCTTGAATTAAATTTGATTTAATTCATTGATTTATTCAGCTTGTTTAATTTGATTAAAAATAGGCCCGGTCTACTAAATTATGGCCCAAGGGCCGAGTTGACTTCCACATTTGGAAGTGGGAAGAGTTAGACTCTTCCCAAAAGAGATAGTGGCCGATTCATGCTCTTGGAGAACATGAAAATTGGCCATCACCTTTTTAGAAGGTGATTTACTTGTGTTTTTGTAGAACTTTTGTATTAGGTAACTGTGCTTCATCCTTGAGATTTAGTCACTTTATTGATCTGATCTAGGGAACCCATCGCTAATCGATCAATCGATTTGGCCAAAGACTTTGAGAGTCTAAACCATCTCAAAGTGCATAGAAGAACTTGTTGTCACAATACTAACAGGGGACGAATTTTGTCTTGGAATCCACCATCCTCACGACATGCTCCAACTGCACTGGACCAGGCTTATGATGACTACATCTCACAATACAGTCATTGTTCGTCAGATTCAAGTTACAGACTTCATATGCAAGCGATTGCCATGATGCCTCAAGTTCGAGGACTAATCCTGTAGTATTGGAACCAGGAATTCCAGTCATACAGACCAAGCCTCCAAGCTTCCATATGACAATTCCCGCTGAGTTAGTTCAGTCACTCGACTACCTTGCGAACCAACCCACTAAAATTGCGTACACGACTCATGTCTGTCACTGATGTAACTCGGCACTCACCTAGTGAATGCAATACTTAGCGTAAGTCTGTGTAGGATTCTCGATGCCTAGTTTCGAGGCCTCGAATGGAACATTTCAGACCACCATTAGAAGGTGGTTTCATAGCCGCCAACCTATGCGTAGCCAAACTTCACGGATTTAACGATTCGGTCTTTGGGCATTTGTTGTGACATTAAAAGGCCATTTAAAGTGAGCAATGAGCACAACAGACACTAATGCCCTAAATAAATACTCACTCTATTCATCATGTTAATATTACTTTTAATAAAGATTGATGAATAGTTTCAGAACTGCCAAATAATTGGCTTTCTGGTCACTTATTCTAACAGTCTCCTACTTGACCTTAAAGTCAATTACCCATGTCACTCAAAACCTTCTGAGTATGAGTAATCTACGACAACCACTCTATCTTGTGGGTCTACTATATATTTTTGCCGAAGTGACGTTGTTCAATCGTTTGTCACCTCTCCTAACATCGCTAAATACAGGTGATGGTTATCTAAAAAATTTTCCGTGGATCTTGTGATGAGATCTCGGGCCCAAAAGCTTTTTCCATAGGCTAGTTGTTAACCTCCAAGGAAACTACTAGCTTGGTCGTGCTAGGTACCACATAATACAATGGATGCAGCTTTCATCGAAACTACTTTCCAAAACGACTTCAAAGTCGCCTTACATTCGACTTTCATGTCATGGTATCCTTCTCGGAACCTTTCCAAGCCACCACATTCACCATTAAGTCCGAACATATATAGGTATTTGAGACTACATATTATTCCTATGATTCTAGAAGCTAGTTACGCTATGGCCTTCCAAAATCAACTCTCCATAAATTGTGCATCCATAACACTTCTTTAATCCTTATTCATGTATTAAAGACTGCTCTCAACTACTGTCTACTACCTCCTTGGTACACACGCGATTTTTGTTGTTATGCCAAAGCATAAATATCAGGCATAGTGCAACGAACAACATTTACATGCTGCCTACGGCAAAGACATAGGGGACGTCAAACATCTTAGCTTCCTCATCAGTCACCTGTGACTGAATCTTGGACAACTTGTCCCTACAAGTAGGAATCTAATTCTGTTCATGGAGAATTGCGTGAACAACGCTCGTTTTGTTACGATTTTCTAACATTTTAAATTCATTCCAAATAAATAAGATGTTACACACTAAACACTCGAAATATAAATGTACTCCCTCTGACCCTAAAGCTCATTACTATTCTAGTCACACGTGAGCTCGTCAAAATGAATATTCGAACTAAATGAAATATCAACCCTAGTTTGAATTTCCATGATGGATCCTATACCTCTAACCCATTAATCCGATCACGACCCCCAACATCTCTGCTCCTTGTATCTTTTGAATTATAAACCAATTGACCAGTTAGACACAGAAATATGTACTTATTAGGTAACTAAGTTATTCTGGTCGTCCCTCATAAGACTGGAATATAGTCAGTGGTAAAACTCAAGCACAAATGATGTTTGAATTATCCTGCAAAACACTTGTACAAACCAGACCCCGACTCTAATTTGTCTCCCACTAGTCACTTGATTTATGAAGGTCCATCCCACATGCTCAAGGACTTTATAGGACACAAGTATGCCAAACCATATCCAATATAGTAACTCGATCACGACTTTACGAAAGTGCTATGTTTCATAACTTGGCAGCTTTTCAAGTCCATGTCGTAGGTAGGTTAAGGTAATTCATTGAAATGCCAACTGAACCATGTCCGACAAGGTTCGATTTCTCCCATATCGAAGACCGTTAAATTTTTCAAGAAGAATTCCACTAAATAAGAATTTCATTTTCAATCGGATATTCAAGAACTCCCACTAAATACACACCTATCCAATCAAAAGGTTTAACTTTGCAACCAGTTTGGTTCACCACTTCAAGTTTAATACCTCGAACATACACGAGGTCCATAGACTTGTTAACCCCCTTTTGATGTTGTGTATTCCTTTACCTACACATGTATAATTGGATCCAATATAATTGACTACTGGCAAGCCCACTTTGTCCTACAAAGAGCTTCACGGTCTTTTCCTTCTCAGAAAGGACTTGTAAGCTAGCAGACTCAAATTGTCTATTTCTAAACTTTTTGAATCTACTAACCTCCTTATCCTAACTAGAGAAAATTGACCTAGCTATGCAAGCCAAGATCTGTAAATTTGTCTTGATTACCCATTTTTTCTAATCATTTGTTTTTAAGCATTTATTTTCCGTTAAACAGCATATCTAAATATTTATCCTTTTGTTCCAACGTGTTTATTGTGTTTTTGGTTTAAAAGAAACTGCTTTATAAAATTTGATTGTATTTTAAAACGATACTCCAATTATTACACATTTTTTCCAACAATTCAGTCACTCTCCCATTTCGATTGATACACCTCTTTAACCATAGCCCAAAGTCAAAACATTCCGCTATGAGGAAATATGGTCACATTATGCTGATTTTAACAATATTGTTAAAAGAACTTGAGCCCCCAAACATGTCATGTTATCTTGATATGGTTTCGAAGTAAGTAACTATAATTTCATTCGACATACATGTAAAGAAGAAAATAACATTTGGTAATATACATTATCAAATCTCAAACCTTACTAGAAAGTTGGAGAGTATTAATCAACTACTTAGCCAAAAACCTCTTACCATCTTCCAAGCTACATATTCGAGCTTAACACAATCAACTTTTAGCTTATAAGGATAATTATGAAAACAACGAGCCACTTTAAATTGGAAAGACGATTGTGATTAATGCAAAATTCGTCCATAAATATGTTAGCTCTAAGAAACAAAATAATTCGATTTTTGGGCCTAAAAGATGAGAATAATAACTGAATTTTTAACCATGAACATGTTATCTTACACCTCCAACGTTTCCTTCAAACCCAATCTAACGTGTCCTCCAGCCCAACGGATTTCTCATTTTTTAGTGAAGTCTGACCTTCCCTTAATTCTGAACAACAAGCGTCTTTAAATTTACTTGTTTCTGATAATGAAATTTTTGTTGTGGTTAAAAGAGTTGAGCTTTTGAAAGCTGCAGGGCCTTATGGTTTGAATGGGCGTTTTTACCAGCAATACTGACACATTTTTACAAGCACAATAATTCCTATGGTTCTTTGATTTTTAATCACGGTCATTTACCTCATTACCTTAATAAAACAAATATCATTCGTATACCCAAGAAAAGAATCTCTCAACGGCTACCCATTTTGGACCTATTATCCTCGGCGCTCTTATTTATATAGTCACTAGCGTGTGACTCATACTATGCACGGGTTTAATTTAATTTTAAAAAATTATATTTTATAAAAATTTTCAAATTAAGTGAATGTTAAATGAAGAATATTTAAAAATTATTTTTCTTTTCCAATTATATTGCATTATAGAAATTTTGTGTTATAAAAATTATAAAAATTTACAATCATAAAAAATATATACAAAGGGAAATGGATCAAATTGATTGATGACGTTATAAGTTGTATTGCATTTTTTAATACAAAGGTGATTAATAATAACATAAATATCAATATGTATATCGTCAAATATATTTATATGTTTGTGTAATTTATATATATAATGAATATCAATAGAAAATACTTATACGTGTCTTATTAATATAAAGCTATATATAACATGAAACAATTTAAGAATTTCACTATTTATGCAATGCTATATAAAGTCATTTACATACTTATACAAATTTATCATATCAAATTTTTACTGAAACTATATATTAAATTGACAAATGAATATGTAATAGGACCCACATCATTTTGAATATGCAATGGATCCTAGTCATTAGTTTTACGAAAGTTTGTCACCGTGTAACGCACGGGCAAAATGCTAGTTATTATAATAATAATTATTTGTTAATATGTTGATATCTATTAATATATATATATATATATACGCTTTGTACACGTGTAGGAATATTTTAGTTATGTGTTAAAAAAAATCAGTTTTAACTTTCCAAATTCAGAATTCTAGAATTAATACATAAAAAATTACTTATACGTGAACTACAATATAAAATAAGATAATATAAAAACTAAAAAATCAACCAATAGAAATTTTTCATATCTACTTGAGTAATTTTTTCTTTTTTTTATTTTTTGTTGTGGACTTGAAGATCCTATTAACACAGAAAAATCACATATACATGGACTATCAAAGCAAATTAAGATAATAAAAAAATATTAAAAATCAAGTAGTGGTTCATATCCATGGCCTCTAAGAATATCTATACTATTATAAAGAGAATGGGTTTTATAGACATAAAGTGAAATTTTTATACCACTACACCAAATTATTGTAATACAAAAAATATCCTTCAACTTCCCAACTCTATTCAATTAAGTTCCTTTGAAAAATTAATTCCATGCAATTACATGAACTCAAAAATTAAATTTACTCTCATTTTGTTTAAGTTTATTATTAATTGAAATAAAAATAACATATTAGTATTTGTGTTGCATGTAATTATAATCGTCATTGTCAATATAACAATATTCTATAAAGTTTCAATTTTTAATTTAATTTGAGTATAATACTGTATTGATAATTAATACATTAAAAAACATTATCAAATAGTTTTTATATGTGAAGTTGTAAGGCAATGATAAATTTAAGATACTGGAATAAGTTATGAGATTCAATAAAATAAAAGTTTTTATTAAAAAGTATGCGCGCAGGTACTACGTGCCACAGTTTTTACTTTATTATAATAAAAAGAATTCGCAGGGGTTTGAACCTATTACCTCCAAGAATATTTATTATAACAAAAAATTCGCAGGGGTTCGAACTCATGATGTCTAGGAATATATATTATAATAAAAAGAATTTACAGGGGCTCGAACTCATGACCTCTAGGGGTATTTATTATAATAAAAGGAATTCGCAGGGGTTCGAACTCATGACGTTTAAGAATATTTATTATAACAAAAAGAATTCGCAGGGTTCGAACCCATGACCTCTAGGAATATTTATTATAATAAAAGAAATTCGCAAAGGTTCAAACTCATGACGTATAGAAATATTTATTATAATAAAAAGAGTTCGAAGGGGTTCAAACCCATGACCTTTAAAAATATTTATTATGATAAAAAGAATTCGCAGGGGTTCGAACTTATGACCTCTAGAAATATTTATTATAATAATAAGTATTCGTAGGGGTTCGAACCCATGACTTTTAGGAATATATATTATAATAAAAAGAATTCATAAGGTCGAACCCTTGATCTTTAGGAATATTTTGTATATTAAAAAAATTCAAAAATTTTGAAAATTAGAATTTTGGTCAAAATTGAAGAATTTGGTCAAAAGCCCGCCTTCAAATAATATATTAATAGATATCCAATCTTTTGGATAGTAAAATTAGACCACTCCTTAATGATTTAATTTCATAATTGTCCCTACTCGTCATATAATAGATAATTTACTAGTTGCACATGAAACATATCCTTAGGCAGAAACAAAATTACATTACATCACTCTCCAACTAGGCTTAGCCAAAGCGTATGATAAGTTAGAATGGAATTATATTAAATACACCCTTCTTAAACATAATTCCTCCCCCCCCCCCGCCTTTTTGTGAATAAAATTATGAAAATGAGTAACGCTCGTTTCCTTTATCCCGTCTGTTAATGGTACTAGAGTATCATCATGGAAACCTCTTAGAGGTTAAGACAAGAGGATCCCTATTCCCTTATTTGTTAATCTTTGCCTTGAACCTTTTATACAAAGGCTTAAATATATTTGTGTTCTTCTAATTTTGACACTTTGGTATTTTTATCATTTATCTTTATAAAACTATAAAAGAGTTATGTAATTTTTTTATATTTTGCAATTTTAGTCCTTTCGGTGCCAAATTTTATAAAATTTGTTGGAATAAATCATGTGTACTGCATGTAGTTCATTTAATTTTTGACTTTTGTTGTAATTGGTTCACTTTTTCCAATATGAAAAAAAAAATTGAACAAAAAATGACGTGGCACATTGTTTATTCCAGAAACTTTTGCAAAATCCGGCACCTAAAGGATCAAACTTGCGAAATGCGAAAAAGTTACAAGACTCTTTTGCTACACCTAGAAAAATAAAGGATAAAAATGCTCAACTTGTGAGGACACATGATTTATTCCGACAACTTTTGAAAAATTCGACATCCAAAAGACCAAAATTGCGAAATATCTCAATGTTACAGGACTATTTTACAGTTCTAAAATAATAAAAGAATCAAACTGCCAAAATATCAAAATTACATGAAAAAAAAAATATTTAAGCCTTTATACAAAAGCACTACATGAAAGTATTAATCATAACATTGATGCAATGAACATTTCCCAAAATAGTCCCCCACTACCTATATTCACCTTTGCCGATGATTGCCTCATCTTCCTAAAAAGCAATAATAAAACTATATTTCAACTAAAATTTATAACCCAAAATTTCAGTACTGCTTTTGGTCAGACTATTAGTTGGGAAATATCAAGTGCACTTTTCTCTGCTCATACACCTCATCATATTAAACAAGAGATTTCCCAAGACCTTAACTAACCCCCTAATCCTACCAAAAATAAGTACCTTTGTTTCCCTTCCCCAACTAATAGAATCACGAAAGATATGTTTTATAATATTATTAGCAAAATAGAAAGCAAGATGTCGGTTTGGTATAATAAAACACTTTCTTATGCAGAACGTACAGTCTATTTGGAGTAGTCGGGCAGCCACAACCAATTACATTTCCATTTTTCATATCCCAGCTACCATTCATCATACAATCACCTCTCGAATTTTTCTTTTTTTTATGGAATGCTAAACCAAACAAAAATGAAATTAGTCTTGTGAAATATTGTTTGCTCTCCAGAATCTGAGGGTGGATTAGTATCCGAAACACAAAAATTCTCGATCAGTCTGCCTTCTAAAGCAAATTGGTGCCTGCATCTAACTGAAAACTCTCTATTATTCCAAATTATCAAATCTAACTACTGTCCAAATTAGAATTATACTGGATCAAAATACAAGCCTCAGCATAGTTTGATTTGGAAAAGCTTACATAAGAATATTCATCTAATTAAAAAATCCACACAATGGTTAGTAGGTAACGGGAATATGACTAATATTTGGCATGACAAAATGGGTGGGAAACTCTTCTCTAAAATCTTATGTTCAGAATATACCACCACATCTCACGGTTCAATCCCTTACTGACTCCAATTATTCATGGAATATTTCTATGAGTAATTTTGCTTCCCAACAATATTATCCAGCATATTCTTAAATCCCAATCCCTAGTTCCCCTGAGACAGATTGCATCTTTGGATTGGAATAAAAAAGGGATAAATGCAATTACTCCCTTGTGATATAAGAAATGAGCAAAAGTCCCCCTGTGAAAAAATAATTAGCAAATTATCCACGTGATCTTAAAATGAAGCAAATTACCCCTTGTGTTTTCCCTCGAAAGAAAGTAATTTGCTTCAGTTCTCAAAATACAGGGATGTAATTTGCTAATTATTGTTTTACAAAAAAGTTTTTTGCTCATTAAATTTGCGAACTACTAATTCCACAACACAAATAAAAAAATACTCTACCACTAACCTACCTTGGAACACTTTTTGGAAGATTAGAGCTCCTCCTAGAGAATTTTTGCATGCCTGGATTACGGGTCTTCCAAATTCCTATTAGATCGTTTCAGATACCATCAGCAACTTGCTCTCTTTGTGCTGATGGTTGTGATACCATTGAAAACCTTTATACTTAATGTAAATTCTTCCTTCCAATATCTAGGTTTTTTTGCCCATGTTTTATAATATTCAAGTCAAATAACCTCATTTGCTTGTTACATTCCTAGAAAATATCTCCTGTGAAATAGATGCTCCTTTTGGTTTGAAAGGATGGCAAATTTAGAAGGTACGTAACCAAGCACTCTTTGAAAATAGACCAATTAATATCAGTGGAGTTTGGAAAACTATACTTTCCGCAGCTCCCAAAGTTGCTGGTAAGAAAGAGAAATAGAAAACTAGAATATTATAAAAATGGTTACATCGAGAACCTAAATGGATTAAATCGAACATTGATGGATCATCTCTTAAAAATATGGGATGTTCTAGTGGTGGAGGTGATATTGCATAAGTAATAATTTAAATAACAGTCAACTCAACATTAAATGATTTGTTTATTAATCAAAACGTGGGTATAATCACCGATACGTTACAATTGATCCGAAGCTGTTTAATTTCTTTGTTCGAACTAAGTTTTCTCTTTGTCTATGTGTCTTCCCCCTTTCAAATGACGAATTGAGCTCATCTTTATACTATCGATCTATATACGGCAAGTATCGATCTTTGACTACTTTGCCCTTCATCCCTTTGACAATAGGTATATATGGAAACCTTTTGAGATGTCTAAATGGTCTTTTTCTTGGTCCTTCATTAATGCTAGAGCTCCATGGATGGAGCTCTAATTGCTAAAATGTCTCCTTAATTCCTATAGTTCCTCCTTAGATTAACCACATGATGGGACATGCATAAATGTTGGTTGACCATTAATTCTCTCCCATATCAGGAGGTATTTCCAGAAATCATGAAGGTCTATTCCTCGGAGTACTTTCAATCTATAGAGGCATTAACATAAATTCCATAGTTGAAGTTTAGGCAATCAACCATGGTTTATCTTTGCTAGTATCAAAAGGCTTTTCTCACATCATTGTGGAAACTGACTCTATGCTTGTTTTTAATCTCCTTGGCAGGGTAGCAGCCCCATCCAAGCACCACATCTAGTTTCTAGGCGAATCATGATATATCTGACATCCTTACAAAGCATGCTGTAGCGCACCCTTTTGCGAATTTTGCCTTTGATAGCTGCCCTGTTTTTTGCAAGATATTTTGCACCAGGATGTTAATACTTCATTCATACTTAAGACTTGTAACTTCAAAGATGTGAAACCTTTTTGTTCTAGTAATATAAAGTAGTTTTTCTTGTGTTAAAAAAGAATATATGGAACATGTATTTTTCATTTATCTCTGATTGATTAACATCCTCAGCTTGACGTTACTTTGTTTAATGTGTTTGGATGTAACATATATTATGTTCATATATAAGTTTATTTTCAAAATTAATGATTAAATGTAAAATATATTAATTAATTCAAAATAAAAAAAATGCAATTATCAAAATGATGATAAACTTGAAATTTTTTTCTAATATATAGAAAAATTAAAACAAATTAAAAATATTAAATTTAAATAACACTATAATTTAAATATTTTGTAATTTAAGGTTTCATTCGTCTTTCACTTTTTGATCTTGATCGCTGGTAATATCTTCTTTTTACTTACTTTTCTAGATTTTATCTGATACTTTCTTTTTAAATTGTTAGAAGTTTCTAACATTAATTGATGTGTTGACTTTCTGACTGTTCGATTCTTGGTTCATCACCTTCGATTAGTTTAACTGATTTTGTTCATTTTCAATTGGGAAAATTGTGCTTTTGGTCCCACAGGATATGACATGTTGCACTTTTGGTCCCGTTGTTTACGGGCTCAACTCTTTTGGTCCCGTCTTCGTTAAAGGTGTTAAGTTATGGATGGAAAACCACATTTCAAAGTCAAAAGTGGTTTTTTATGGTTTGAAACCACTAAAGCTCATGAATGTGGTATTTTTTCAAATTTTGACCCCAATTGGAAGACTCTCACTATATAAAATATATTTTAATAGCTAAATTTGATATATTATAATCTGCAATTTTATAATGATATTATTATAAATGAAATGTTAAATTATGTGATTGCAAAATTAAAATAACGATAAAAAAATAAAACAAAACACTACAAAATTAAAAGTAAAAAATGAACTAACTGCATTAAACGGGAAAAATTAATTATTTGCAATATTCAAATTGAGCCATGTTTTTCCCTTGCCAACTATGCGCATATAAGCAATTTACATCACAAAAGAATTGCCAATGTTTGCAATGGCCAAGAAATTGCAAAATTGCCCAAAAATTTGATTACATCCCAAAATTTTTTATTACATCCCCAAAAACTTTACAATACCAAAAAATTGATTACATTTCATGTGCTTGATTTCTTCTTTTTGGATGCATGTAATGCAGCCGAAAGGTTTATCATGGTGACAAACATTTTTCCTCCTTTTGTTAAAAAAAGCACTTGTCTCTCACTCCCTGATGCTTCATTGACGTTCGAACATTGTGAGAAAATGTGCCTAAGGGATTGAGATTAACCAGGCGAGTGAGAACACTCGTTTGGTTTTCGTTTGATTTTTAACAGCTGTTAGGAGACGGGACCAAAAGTGCAACACTTTTTGTTCTTGTGGGACCAAAAGTGTTGAGTCCGTAAACAATGGGACCAAAAGTGCAACATGCTATATCCTGTGGGACCAAAAGTGCAATTTTTCGTCAAGTAACCGGGCGAGTGATAACACTCGCCTGGTTTCCGTCTGATTTTTAATGGCCGTTAGGTGACGGGACAAAAAATGCAACACTTTTGGTTCCTATGGACCAAAAGTGCAACACTTTTAGTTCCTATGGACCAAAAGTGTTGAGCCTATAAATAACGGAATTAAAAGTGCAACAGTCTATATCCTGTGGGACCAAAAATGCAATTTTCCCTTTTCAATTGTATCTGCTATGACATTCAGTCTATCATTAATTACTTTTGTCATTTTGTTGGGTGTAATGAAAAATTAAAACTCTGTATAAGTTGACTTAGTTCTCTATAATATTTTGACTGATATTATCTCTCTAAAAAATTTCTGTATATTACATTAGATGATTCTTAATGTATGTAAAAAAAGAATTCAACTAAGATATTGTTATGATTTTAGTTGAAGCTTTTGAATAATCTCAAAAAATATGAAAATGCAATGCAGCAAAAGGAAGATTAAAAGGATAAAAATAAATTTAAAAAAACAAAAAACAAAAGTAGTCTTTGACGTTGAAAAATTGAATTCTGCACATTACTTTTTCAATTAATTGTCCAACCATTTAAATATATATTATTGAACACAACATAGGGCACTCTTAAAACCACAACGAAATCATATTTATACTATTATGTGTCGTTCCTTCTTAGTTATTATTATTATTATTATTATTATTATTATTATTATTATTATTATTATTATTATTATTATGACTGCAAATATATATATATATATATATATATATATATTGGCCGAAAATATGGTGAGCCCCCTTTCACAGGGCAGGGGCCTTGAATAAAAATAAAAAATAAAGAATTGGGAGCTAGAATGTTTATATGAATATTTCAATTACTACAATCGACAGTAATATTATTCTTATGATATATATATAATACATAGTAGAATGTTATATTTGAAAAAAATAAATATTTAATTTATTTACTTTTTCATTAGCCATTATCATCTTTTAAAGCCTAAAGAAAAAGTTAGGTCCACAAGCTGTTTCGCCCGAATTCATAGTATTTTTGGATAGATTGTTGATAATTTTTTATTATTTATCTCCAATGATTTGATTTGAAGTATTGGATCTTTTGACATACTGAATTGTAGATTGGTAACTCTTTATATAATATTTTTCCATATATGATAAAGTTTAATGAGTGGGGTACATAAGATCTAATAATTTGATTATATAGAGTGTTAAATCCTGATTAATTATGGTCTAATTCAATGTTTTCTTCTAAATTCTATTAATTCAATTATCTATTAAATTCAATTAATATGTATGGGTATATACTTTGCATGTCAAACTTAATATGATACCTTGAATCTTATATATTCATTACATTGTATATGGAGTAAAATATAAATTAATGTTCTTGTATTAATATATATATATATATATATTATAAATAACTATTATATGTTTGAAACGTTCCATATAAAACATGTATCTAAGTATCTTTTAATTGGTGTATGGTTAAAGATTGATGTAAAAAAAATAATTGTTTTGTAAATTATATTAACTTAATAATTGTTCCTTTAATTCAATACATTTTTAATAAATACACTTTACAAATTATTGGTAGATGATTGTGCTTTTTTTAAGTGCTAAAATGTATCACGCGCGATGCACGTGTAGAAACATATTTTTAGAGATGAATATATAATTTATTGGTTAGGAAAGATATTAAACTCATAATTTTTTATTTTTGTATTATTGAATCATTAGTATATATTTTCAAAAATATTGATAATAATTGATTTAATTGATGAGGAAACAATTTAATTTGTTATTTGTAACTCACTTCTAATTTACCTGCTAATATTGAATAAAAGACTTATTCATTAAAATTGAATTGTACATTTCATATATAATAATTATTATGTTTAATGATTTTGTATTGGAACAAATTAATGCAAAAGTAAAATATAATATATAAAAGATTGAATATTAAAATAAAATTAACCGACGTCCCTTATTTATGGATTTTCTATAAGAAATTACAATTTAGTAAAATTCATCATGTTTTATTAGTAGCGTTTTCTTTGAATGTCTATTTGCAATTTTTTTTTTATTTTGTGTTTGTTATATTATTTTTGTGAAATGTTATATTTTTTATTTTACCATATTCTGAATTCTTTTTCTTAAATTTATTGATGTGTAATGATTTTAAAACTAATCATTTATTAACTATGGTTTGTAAAATTTAATCTATTTACACATCCATAGTATTAGTATTAATTTGTATTGCAATGTCCTATAATTGTTCTAATTACATTTTACTATCAATTTTTATAGTTTGTCAAAATATTGCTTACATTCTTCATTAACTTCTAAATTTGAAATATTATCAAATAAAATATTATTATTTGTATTTTTAACTTCATATTTCTAGTGTGGTTTCTTCATCTATTAAACCAAATAAATTTAATTGGTATCCATTTCTTATTCAATAGCATTTTATGTTTTTAAAAATTTAATATTTTATGTCCATACAATACTATCTAATATTAAAAAATTAAATAATAAGAGATTCACTAGATAACTAAATTTTCATACGCACTTAATAAATAATTAGTGCTTTTATTTGCCGATATTTTTTGTTTGTAATACTTAATTTACTTTTATTAATCATGAGAGCATTTAATTATGTTAATTGTAGTTATTAGTCTTTATAAATTTTAATGTGTACACTCTCTTCAACTCTTTAGTTTATAGAGCATTCTTATACGCAATATTATTTCTTTCGGGCAGGTGCTTATATCATGTTTTTTATTAGAAATTTCATATTCTTTAGTATGTTCTCATAGTACTTTATTTACTTTGATCAAATTGTTAACTTTTTTCTTTTAAATATCATATATTGTCATTGCAATTTAAACCTAAATTGCACTTATTAGTATTATTTTACCTCCATTATATGATGGGGGAAAAAATATTAAATATACAATCTAAAAAAAAATATTCAATATTAATATTGAAATAAAATCAATTAGTTCAAAGTCACTTATTTTAAAAATTTTTCAACAGACTTATTATTATTATTGTTGTTGTTGTTGTTGTTGTTGTTGTTATTATTATTATTATTATTACTATTATTATTATTATTATTATTATTATTATTATTATTATTATTATGTTTTGAAGTTTGGATTAACATATATTAATTTACATCTTACTCATATGTTATTCATTTTACATTTTACAGTGCCCAAGTAACTCAACCTTTTTAAAAAAAAATACATATTTAAAATCTTTCCCAGCAAATTAACGTTAAAATCTATTTGTCTATTTATATTTTAGAATATATTATTCATCTCTAAGTAATTCAGACAAATTATAATACCAAATACTTTGATGTTTTGATAGAATTTTGTTCTTATACCTAATTCTTATTTAGAGATAATTATATTTACACTCCCTAATATATTGTTTATAAATACCACTCTAATCTTTTGGATAATTACAGATACACAAGCAGAAACGTCAAAATTATTTACACAAGTCATCATTGATTTTAAAAAATTACATATACACCCCAAAACTTCAACATCATTACACAACTATCCTTATTCTTTGATTCTTATGGGTGATTTATGTAATTATGCAAAGCTAGGGGTGATTTGTGTAAATGCATCATAAATAGGGGGTGTAAATTTAAATCCCTCTAATAGTTTATTATTAAAATGAGCACCACAATAAGGATAGAATTGTTTTCTCCACAGTAGGAATAAACACTCAAGAGATTCTCTTTATTATATATTTAATCATAAGTTGCACTTAACAGTATCATTTTATCTCCAGTATTATGGTAAAAATCAAAAGTATATGAAAGTATAATCTCAAAATAATTTTCTACTACTAATATTAAAATATAATTAATTAGTAAGAAGTCACCCATGTTAAATTTTTTGAAAAAATTTCTAATTTAATAAGATTAATAATTTTTTTTAAAAAATTCATGATATTTATTCTTTCATATATATATATATATATATATTTAAAATTTTAGTATTTTATGTATTATTCCGATGCTATTCATTTTAAATTATATTGTGCCTAGCTAGTAAAATACTATTTTTAAATAATTTTATTCTTTTATAGCTAATTTTTATTTATTATTAAGAATAACTTAAGTAAGGATATGAATGGCTTTTCACAATGGGAAACAAATACATAAGAGATTCACACTTTTATATATAATATAGATATATTAGCGATATTATTATTATGATGATTAATGTTATTGGACCTCTTTTTATATTTTATTGAAAGATAGTTACTGGTCAATGCTAAATTGATATAAAAATATAACTAAGGAATTTTTACAATTTTTTTAGTAAAGCTATTTTAGGAAAATATGTAGAATCATTTTAAATGTTCATGTGTACTAAATCTATTACAAATGCATCCTAAATGTTGTATATCTCAATCTATCTTAATACAACTGGCAAATATTTTCACTAATCAAACAAATTATTTTTATCTTTGCAAATGATTATTTGATCTCCTTACAATACATTAAAATTGTTATTTTGTAGAGGCTCAAAGATGTTGTTAGAATAGGTGACCTGAAAGTTAATAGGTTTGGTATTAAGTAACCTATTTGACAACTTGATATAATGTAATATTATGTAATGAATAAAATGAGTGTTCGTCACCAATGGTACATACTTTGTTGCACTCATTTATCATATGTTAAAACGGTGTTTTACTTATATCGCAACAAAGCCCACAGACCACGTTTAGCAACTCATGCAGTTGGCAACGCATTGGATGGTGGTCATGAAACCAACTGACTGAGAGTTGGGTCTGAAACGTTCCAAGTCGAGGACCTATTGAGACTTGTATCAAGAGTCGTGTTTCATCGGCGACAGACGTGAGACACCTACACGATCTTGATGGGTTGGTCGACTGGGGTCGAGCCGACTGGACTGACTGGCGACGATCATCATATGAAAGCTTTGGAGGCTTGGTCGGTATGATTGGATTTCCCCAATTCCGATAGTACGGGAGTAGTCCTCAGACTTGAGGAACTATGGCAGTTGCGTGCACAGGATGACTGTATCTTGGATCTGGCGAGAGGTGATCATTTTATAAGATGATCATTATAAGCTTTGTCCAATGCAATTAGAATGTGTAGCGAGGACGGTGGATTCCAAGAAGAGGATCCGTCCCCTGTCAGTATGTGATAGAGGTATCTCCTATGCACTCGGATGCACGTTCATGCTGTTTAAAGTTGTGGCCATAGTGGTTGGTCGAACAGGGAATGGTTTCCTGTGTCGACGCAATGAAGCATGCGTAGTCTAGAGTATTAAGCATAGATGCCTAGTCAAGGATGGGAACCGAAGCTCAATTCCATGCCCTAGACTAAAGGCCGGGAGACGGTAGACGGAAGGACCGTACCCGTACGGAATCGGCGCCTAAATGTTCATGCCAACATCACCTAGTCTCTAGTGCCATGGACCGTTGCTAGACGGCCACCCATGGTAACGGGCCTTTGTGGGATACGGGCCCAAAGTCTAGCTGAGGGTGAACCTAAAGTGTCACACACAAATCACCGAGAAGGTTGAGAGATTGACTTGGAGTCAATCTCGAAGGATAAATAAGTAATTGGATTACTTAAGGGATAGTTCATTGGATGGGCGAGCCGATATTGTATCAGGCCCTCGTTTAATCGGTAAACGGAATTTGTCAATTAAATATGGAAACTCGAGCCATTGGATCTTTTGATTGATTGAGAGATCAACGGGAATTATTTAAGTGGACATTAAATTGGATTTAATTTTGGGTTCGTCGTAATTGGATTACGGTAAAACCCGATCCGTTAAATTTTGACTCGAGAGGAAAATTAATTCCTATTTTGGAATAGGAAGAAGTTGGACTACTTCCCATATTGAGTATGGCCGAAAATGCTTCTTGAAGGAAGCAAAATTCAGCCATGTTCCATGCTAGGTGGTGGTTGACTTATCTCTTTTGGAAATAGACAATTCAACTCCAATCAAGCCCTTCCCTTTTGGTATGATTTGATCATACCTTAAAAGTTGGTAGGCTTGATTGAAGAATTAATGGTGATTGATTGGGATGTATCTAGACATCCTTGGATGAACCTAGACACATTTCAATAATCACATTAATTATGTATATATATGAGTATATACTAACACCTTAAGCAATAGAATTATTATTCATCTTTTCTAGGAAAAGAAGAAGCAAAAATCGGCCTCTCTCCTCTCTCTCACTCTCGGCTCTCTTTCCCTCTCCCACTTGTGTTCTTCATTTGATCTTGGATAAAAAAAAAAAAAAAAAAACAAAGTAGGTTTAAGAGAACACTAATTCATAGTGTTTATTCTCTTAAACCCATTCCTTCATAGACCCGTTTTCTTCTAGCAAGGAGAACGTGGGTTTCTTCCGGTATGGTGTGGATCATGTTTGGAGAGTCCATACGTTTGGACTTTGTGAACATTCTGGAGAAGGAACAACGCAAGTAGCCATGCACATGTGAAATCTACAAAGGTAATACGCTTTTGTAGATTTACATTTCATCTATGCCCTATGTATAATATATGCTTCTATATTAATACATCCTACATCGAACGCCCGGTTGAGCACGCAAGGGTACACTCCTTGGGATTACGTCTATTTATTTGATTTAAATTCACGTATTTTCCATGCTTCTCGCTTCCGCTCGCGCTCCCGTGCGGATCCGCTTGTGCTTCAAGTGGTATCAGAGCCCGGTTCGATGTAAGGGGCATAGATCTATGTGCTTGGAATGATCTACTTGCTTTACGGCGTTAATGGCATGTTTTGATTGTATGAATATATGAATAAATATGATGATTCAATTGTTTAAATTTGATGGACGTTAAGCATGATTATTTTATTAGATTGGATGTAGAATTGCATGCTCGTTTTCAGTTTATTACTGTTGATTTGTGCTAAAAAGGATGTCGAAAAATTATGAAAAAACGGACAGCAGCGACAGCGGTTGGCTGCCGCCCCTGCCGGCTGGTCACTGGCTGGCAGGCACGTGGCGGCGTGCCTGCTAGCGTGCGTGCTGGCAGGGGCGGCCGCGCATACCGCGGCCGCGCGCAGGCAGGTGCTTGCGCGCGTTGGGCTTCGGCCAGCGCGCACGGCTAGCGGCCAGGCACAATGGCTGGGTCGTTTTGTGCCATTTTTCGACGTTTTTCGGAGAATTTAATTTTTTGTTTTTTTCTGCATATTATTCTGAAAATGTATTAATTTTGCACATCTGATTTTGGAAGAATTGGATTATTCCTTATATCAAATTTGCTTAATTAATTTGGGATTAATACATGCATTGGATGCATTGTTTATAATGTCCATTGAATTTGAAATTTGAATTTTTGCATATTGTTTATGTATTTATGCTTTGTTATGTTGGACATCACTTGGATATTTGGAATATCCATGGTTTAAGCATGATTATTTGGAATAATTATGTTATGTGCGTTGATGGGATCAACATGGGATGATCACAAGAGCCCTAGACCTTCTGTATGGTTGAATGTACCATTATTTACATTTCTGTTGGGTGGGGCCTGCGTGCCTCTTGTTTTGGGACTATCATCTCCCGTATTTCAGCCTCATGATGTTAAGGCTTATTTTTTTTTCCCATGTATTACTTTTAATTGTAATGAGAGTAGATAGGATTGGTGAGGTTTTAATTTTAACAAGCTTAAGGCGTGAAAAAAGAGCATTACAAGGCCCATTGGAATGACAATGGGTGTATTATTTTGTAATAATATAGGACCACCCTAGACAGACCATAGACGCACTGCGGGCTCAGTGAGTCATATAGGTTGGGCTTGTGATCATCCTAGCAGGGGTACGCTATGTTTTCTGCATGCGGCGTATTTATTTAATCGCTTTAAATATTGAATATTTATGCATGCTAAAACACCTTAATGTGATGATGAGGTCTCGGTTATACATTAAGCTCTCATTTGGTTGGACCAAATTGAATATTAGACCTAGAACGAACTTGGATTAAAACGGTATTTTGATCTATTCGAGCCTTCCATCCACAGCTATGTGGTGAGGAAGCTACCACTACCCAAGTGTGGTCTCACGAGTCGTGGCACACTTGGACTAGGGGAAAGTTGCACCATTGTTGTGAATAAAGAGACTGCACTCGATATTTCCCTGTCTCACAAGTTGTGGGGGGCAACAGTTTGAGGCATGATTTGGTTGATGGGTCGGGCCCAACACTCAGTAACATGGTTCGCTTGGAGTCCTCGGAACCATGCGAATATGTGAGGCAAAACATCTTGGGAATCTCATGGGATGAGAATGATATTGGATATCTTCCACAAGGTCTTCTTCATGTGAATCATAAAAGTGGGGCATGGAGATTACGCTTGTGGATCCCAAGCCCACTAGAAAATGATTTTCCAAAACTCCGCTTGAGAGTTGCGGACTTTCGTACAGATAGAGGGAGGGTTAAAGACTAAAAGACCAATTCTTCAACTTGAATAATAATATTACCATCATTTGCTAATTTCTGCTTTACATTTTTTATAAATGTAGATATGTCTAAGAATCCATTAACCATGGTACTTGTGACTAATAAGTTCAACGAAAACAAACTACTCGGACTGGCTGAGAGACCTGAGGATTTTCCTCGATTTCGAGAACCAAGGCTACGTCTTGGACGAGCCACCGCCGAGCGACTTACCGAAGGGGTCCACGCCAGAAGAACGTTTGACGTTCGAGAAATGGCATGAGGAAATCGGAAAGTGTGCAGTATCATATTGGCTTCGATATCTAACGACATCCAGAAGCAATATGAGAGGCTGGACAACGTCTCCGCCATAATGCTCCGCATGAACGAGGTTTATGCGGTTCCGGTTAGGCATATTAGATATGCCGCCACAAAAAGCATTCTTTGGCACCAAGCTTGCCTGAAGGATCGTCTGTACAAAGTCATTGGGTTAAGATGCTCTCCCTAGTAGAGAAACTCGAGGACCTTAAAGCTGGGCTTAACAATGACACGTACATTGACGTGATCCTCCAGTCGCTTCCTCCGTCCTATGACCCGTTTGTTGTAAACTACAACCATGAACGGACTTGAAAAGTCTATTCATGAGTTGATCAACATGCTGGTGAAATATGAGGTAACGACCCACAAGTCGGCGTCGGCGGTATTGATAAGAGAGGCTTCGACCTCCAAGGCGAATGGAAAGAGGGCCGAACGCTGAAAGAGGAAGAAGGGAAAGGGAAAGACGGTTGCAGCCCCTACTCGCGCTCAAGACATCCTTGTTGCACCGGTGGGGATGGGCAAAGGGAAAGGGAAGGCCCGTGGTTCTCAGCGGTCCAAGGCAAAATGATGTCTGCATGCATTGCAAGGAAAAGGGCATTGGAAGAGGGAGTGCCCACAACTCCTCTCCAACCCAGGTATGGTTGTGGTTGAAGTAAACATGATAACTAATTCTTCTTCAATGGGTATTGGATACCGGGTGTGGTGCTCACATCTGCAATGATTTGCAGGCACTGCAAAGAAGCAGAAGGCTAACCAAGGATGAGATGATCCTAAGGCTAGGCGATGGCAAGGCCGTTGCTGCGGAAGTCGTCGGATTAATGGAGTTAGCCATTAGTAGTCATGTTAGGATTATACTGAATGATTGTTTCTATGTACATAGCATGATTAAAAATATTGTACTATACCAGCCCTTGATTGTTAGAATAGGTGACCAGAAAGCCAATAGGTTTGGCGATTTGTAACCTATTATACAACTCGATGTAAATGTAATATTATTATGTGATGAATAAAATGAGTGTTCGTCACTTCTGGTGCTTACTTTGTTGCGCTCATTTAATATTTTTTAATACGGTGTTTAACTTATATCGCAACAAATCCCACAGGCCATGGTTAACAACTCGTGCAGTTGGGCCACGCATTGGATGGTGGTCATGAAAACCAACTGATTAAAGAGTTGGATCTGAAACGTTCCAAGTCGAGTGTGATGTCCGTATAATTTTATTCATAATCGAGGGACTAATTAGTAATTATTAAGAAAATTTAATTTAATTATAAGTATACATGTGGCGTAGTAGATATAAACTTTTGACAACTTCTATCATTATCATATATATATATGTTACATGTTTAATAGGACTGATTTTATTCATCTAAATGGAAATCTCTTATAAGGCAGGTTATAATTAAAAAGGGGTATAATTACTGATAATACAGTGTAGTTACGTAGGGGGTGTCACATCGAGGACCTCGAGACAGGGCATCGAGATTGAGACTTGCGTCAAGAGTCGTGTTCATTGGATGAGTGCCGTGTTTCATCGGCGACAGGCGTGGGACGCCTACACGATCTTGATGGGTTGGTCGACTGGGGTCGAGCCGACTGGACTGACTCGCGGGGGATCATCATTGTTAGAATAGGTTACCATATAGCCAATCTTGGCGGGCAAAATGTAACCTATGTCTATACAATTTCCGTGTTTTGATAAACTATTAATGAATAAAGAAGCGAAATTCATTTTGACATTACTTTGTTTGCGTTCACTTTACTGCTTTATATCTATCTGTTCACTATGCAAACAAAGCCCACAGACTAAAAACCTATTTCGGGGACTGGGACTACGCTTGGAGGTAGGTCCATGAAATCAGTACCCGCCGAATCAGTCCGAAAATCTCCAAGTCAAGGAATCTCGAAAATGGGTACCGAGATTCCCCTTGAGACTTGCACTAAGCATCTGCTATCGTATTTCATCGATAGGTGCTGAAGGTCGTGTAAGCAGTGTTAGTGGGTTAGCCTGCTAGGGAGCAGCTGACTGAGGTGACTCGGGGGAACCGTCTTACAGAGGACCTTGAGTAGGGTCAGCAAGGTATGATGTGTATTCCCGATTCTAACGGTACAGGCCAAGTCCTTTGACTTGAGGAACTGCTGAGTTTACCTTTATATCAGGTCTGTATCTTAGATATGGTGAGAGATTTTCAAGAAGCACTTGAGTAGTCATAAGCTATGTCTAGTGCAGCTCTGGTGTACAGAGTAACAGTAGTTTCCAAGAAAGGATCTGTCTCCTGTCAAAAGACATTGACAGTTGAGTCTCACGTATGCTCTGTGTCTTGTCCCTAAAAAATCTGTGGCCACAGTAACTGAACAGAAGGGAAGGTTTCCCTTGCGGCGTTTTAGTAAGGACAGACCGACACTTAGGTCCAAAATGGGTACCTGCATTTTCCGTGCCCTAGACCCTAAGTGGTGAGACCGTAGACAGAAGGACAAGTGTACTGTTAGAGCGTAAATGTTCATCCCCGAAATTTCACGTAGTCTCTAGTGTCATGGACCGTTGCTAGATGACCACCCATGGTAACAGACGGATTCTAGGAATCCGACCAAGTCTAGCTGAAAGGTGAACCTAAAGAGTCACACAACAATCCACACACATCAAGTGTTTTGATTTGGAATTAAATATTGGAGAAAAGGAATGATTAAATTGGATTTAATCGGGTCCTTTATTTTCTTGGAGAATTAATTCCTATTATTTGATAAAAGGAATTAATCTAATAAATTAGATTTATTAGAGGATTAATTTAATAGGCCTAGAATAAATATTTGTAATTTATTTATATTTTATTTATTTGGCCTTTGGAATATATTTAATAGGATTTAAATATTCCATTAAATTAAATTAATGGTTGAGATTAAAAGGGAGAGATGGATGGCTAGAATTAATTTGACTAGGTCAAATACTACTTTGACTAGGACTTTGATTAGGTCAAAATCCTAATCAAAATAGACCTCTTTAGAGTTGGAGTTTAAAGGGGATTAAGCTCCTCCTCTAGAATCAAAATCCTAGTCAAAAATAGACCTCTTTAGAGTTGGAAGTTTAAAGAGTATTAAGCTCCTCCTCTATATATAGTCCTAGTCTTTCACTATTTGTTAAAGTGATGAAAAAACTCCAACACACACAACACACACAAAACTCGGCTCCCTCTCTCCCCTACTCGTCCGCCTCTCTCTCTCTCTCACATAGCAAAGAAAATACTTCTTTGATTCTTTTTGTTTTTGAAAATTTAGATCTGAGGAGAATTAATACCGTTAATCAATAACGTGTTATTAATTCATCCTCTTCAAAATATTACTGTGTTCGTTCGCTAGCACGACGTGCAAGATATGTGGGTGGATTGCGTGTTACTATTTGGAGAGTCCTCAAACACGAGGACTTGGAGCCAAATCGGGGACAACGCGAGTAGCAGTTAGAAGACGAAAACGACAATACATAGGTTCCGATTTATTTATTTTTGTCCCTTTTATTTTTTCAAAATCCTATGGCCTCCATGATTTTGTTTATGTTATTTAATTCATGAGATACACCGAACGCCCGGGAAACTTCAAGCGTACACCCTTGAACGAGTTTCTTTAATTTTAATTAAAGCATGTTTAATTTTCGTATTTTAATTTATACCGCGCTTCCTACATTCGCGCTATTTCCCGGGACGATTCCAAAATCTTTCAGTGGTATTAGAGCCTGGTTCGGTGTATAGGCCTAGGGTTTAATGTGCGTTTTAAGCATGAAACGTGTTCTTGACAAGTTTTTTAATTAATTCTTGGTTTCTTGATTTATTAAAGCATGTCTTCGTTTTCTTGCCTTTGATACATGTGATTAATAGCATCGTTGGATTTTCTGTTTTTTTCTTGGGAAACGGGGGGGGGGGGGGGGGGGGGGGGGGGGGGGGGGGGTGAAAATTGAACGAAGAACGAAGAAAACGCCGCACGCCGACCAACCAGAGGCTGGCTGCGTGCAGCCGTGTGCAGAGGCTGGGCAGCCGCGCGCAGGGCAGGGGGGAAGGCTGCGCGCAGCCGCCCGGCCAGATGCGCAAGGCTGGGCGCAGCCCGCTAGGCGGACGCGCGGCGGATGATGGCCCCGCCTCAGGCAAGGCTGCTGGCCAGGCGCGCGTGCAAACGGGCAGGGAAGCCCGTGCGCGTGCGCCAGGCCAGTGTGCTGGAAGCCTGCGCGCCCGGACGTGCGGCCAAGAGTGGCCGCGCGCAAGCGCACACATAGAGGCGGCGCCTCCAGGCGGGCGCGCACGCAGACGAGGTGTTTGCGCGCCCGCCCGGCAGGCGCGTCCATGCACGCGCGCGCGTGCGAATGTGCGTAGCAGAGTCCGCGCGCAACGCAGACGGTGGTGTCTCACGCGCGCACTGCGCAGGGTAGATGCGCGGCTGGCGACCAGCAGGCTAGCGCACGCGCCAGGCATGGGCCTGCGCGCGCGACAGCTTGCCGGAACACTAGGCTGCGCGGCCTGCTGCCGACCAGGCGCGCGCACGCCGGCAGGCTGCTGCCGGTGGCGGCGGCCGGCTGCTGGTGCTGCTAGGGTTTTTTACCCTATTTTCTATTTTTATTATTTATTTTTCAATTTTAATTTTTTAATTAATTCTAAAAATTCATTTTTTTGTTCAATTTTTGCCTAATTTTCTAATACATTATTTTGGGAAACTAAAATATATTGGATTTGGAATCCGGGAATATTTTAATTAAAAAATAATGAGGAAAGATTTTCCGAAAACGAGAAAATATTATTACCAACGGTTATGCCATATTTTCACATGCTACACATTTAGTTATTTTTTTTTTTATCTTGGATAATTATGATTGGTCATCATGTATTATTGGCATATTATTATTATGTGATTGGATCATATAATTATGTGTGTTGGATGCAAACGGATGATCACGATGAAGGATAAGCGGATCCGCCCGAAGAGCGCGAGCGGAAGCGAGAAAGCGAGAAATTGTGCGTAAATTTAAATCAAATTCAAAATAATCGAATCCCAAGGGTGTACCCTTGGGTGCTCAACCGGGCGTTCGATGTAGGATGTGTAAATATTAAAACATATATTTAAGCACATAGGGCATAGATATAAATGAAATCAATCAAAGCGTAATAAACCGTTATCTTTGATTGTTTAGCGTATGCTCCCGGCTACTTGCGTTGTTGCTTCTCCGGAATGCTCACGAAATCCAAACGTATAGATTCTCCAAAGGTGATCCACACCACACCGGGAAGAAACACACGTTCTTCTTGCTAGAAAAGAACGGGTTTAGAAGGAATCGGTTTTAAGAGAAGAACACTATGAATTAGTGTTCTCTTAAACTTACTTTGTTCTTCTTCTTAATTCAAAATCAAGTGAAGAACACAAGTGTGAGAGAGGGAGAGAGCACGAAATTTGAGAGAGAGGAGAGGGATTTTTGTCTTCTCTTTTTCCTAGAAAAAGATGAATAATGAATCACTTATGCTTGGTGTTGTATATTCTAATATATATACATAATTAATGTGATTATTGGAATGTGTCTAGGTTCATCCAAGGATGTCTAGATTCATTCCAATCAATCACCATCAATTCTTCAATCAAGCCTACCAAAATTTATGGTATGATCAAATCATACCAAAAGGGAAGAGCTTGATTGGAGTTGATTTGTCTCTTTCCAAAAGAGATAAGTCAACATACCACCTAGCATGAAACATGGCTGATTTTGCTTCCTCCAAGGGAGCATGTCGGCCATGTTTAATTAAGAGAAGAAGTCCAACTTCCTCCTATTCCAAAATAGGAATTATTTCTCCTCTCGGGTATAATTTAACGGATCGGGTTTTATCGTAATCCAATTACGACGAATCCAACATTAAATTCAATTTAATGTCCATTTAAATTATTCCCGTTGATCTTTTAATCCAATTAAAAGATCCAACGTCTCAACGTCTCAACTTTCCATATTTAATCGAAAATCTAATTTACCGATTAAACGAAAGCCCGATACAATATCGTCCCGTCCATCCAATGGAGTTTCCCTTAAGTAATCCAATTACTTATTTTATCCTTCGAGATTGACTCCAAGTCGATCTCTCAACCTCCTCGGTGATTTGTGTGTGACCCTTTTAGGCTCACCCTCAGCTAGACTTAGGCCCGTGTCCCACAAGGGCCCGTTACCATGGGTGGCCGTCTAGCAGCGGTCCATGGCACTAGAGACTAGGTGAATTGGCGTGAACATTTAGGCGCCGATTCCGTACGGGTACGATCCTTCCGTCAACCGTCTCCCGGCCTTAGTCTAGGGTATGGAATTGTGCGTCGGTTCCCATCCTTGACTAGGCATCTATGCTTAATACTCGAGTCCACGTATGCTTCATTGCGTCGACACAGGAAACCAATCCCTGTTCGACCAACCACTGTGGCCACAGCTTCAAACAGCATGAACGTGTCTCCGAGTGCATAGGAGATACCTCTGTCACATACTGACAGGGGACGGATCCTCTTCTTGGAATCCACCGTCCTCGCTACACATTCCGACTGCACTGGACAAAGCTTATGATAATCATCTTACAGAATGATTACCTCTCGCCAGATCCAAGATACAGCCGTCCTGTGCACGCGACTGCCATGATTCCTCAAGTCTGAGGATTACTCCCGTATTATCAGAATCGGGGAAAACCAATGATACCGACCAAGCCTCCAAGGCTTCCATATGATGATCCCCGCGAGTCAGTCTAGTCGGCTCGACCCCAGTCGACCAACCCATCAAGATCGTGTAGGCGTCCCACGCCTGTCGCCGATGAAACACGACACTCATCCAATGAACAAGACTTGGAACGTTTCAAACCCAACTCTTAATCAGTCTGAGGATGCCTTGTCTCGAGGTCCTCGACTTGGAACGTTTCAAACCCAACTCTTAATCAGTTGGTTCCATGACCACCATCCAATGCGTGGCCCAACTGCACGAGTTGTTATCCATGGTCTGTGGGCTTTGTTGCGATATAAGTTAAACACCGTTTTAACAAATGTAAGATGAGCGCAACAAAGAAGGTACCATTGGTGATGAACACTCATCTTATTCATCACATAATAATATTACATTCACATCAAGTTGTCGGATAGGTTACAAATTGCCAAACCTATTGGCTTTCTGGTCACCTATTCCAACAATCTCCCACTTGACCTAAAGCCAATCATCCATTGACCTCGAACCTCTTATTCAGATGGTGAGTATGGGCAACTTGCGACATGGGCTTAGCAAGTGGATCTGCTATGTTTTCTGCGGAGCCGACTCGGTCCAACCGAACGTCACTCCTGCTATCCATCTCTCTAAGAGATGGTAGCGTCTAAGAATATGCTTGGATCGTGATGAGATCTCGGTTCCTTTGGTAGCGCTATCGTCCCGTTGTTATCATAAAAGATAATCACAGGCTTAGTAATGCTAGGTACTACATCCAACCCTTAGATGTAGCTCATCAACCAAACCACTCCTTAGCAGCTTCTGAAGCTGCTATGTATTCAGACTCTGTGGTGGAGTCCGCTGTGGTAGCCTGCTTGGAACTCTTCCAAGCAACCATACCACCATTAAGTCTGAACACATAACCAGACTGAGACTTAGCATCATCGTCATCCGACTGGAAGCTAGCGTCGCTATAGCCTTCCAGTATCAACTCTCCCACCGCCATAGATCAAGAACATGTCCTTAGTCCTTTTCAGGTACTTTAGGATAGTCTTGACTGCACTCTAGTGTGCCTCCCCGGCACACGACTGATATCGGCTAGTTACGCTCAAAGCGAAAGCCACATCAGGTCTAGTGCACTGAACAACATACTGTATGCTACCTACGGCTATAGCATAGGGGATGTCCAACATCCTTTTAAGCTCCTCATTAGTCTTAGGAGACTGCTTCTTGGATAACTTAATTCCATGCCTCATAGGAAGGAATCCTCGTTTTGAGTTCTCCATCTTGAATCTCTTCAAGACTTTCTCAATGTACGAGGACTGGACCATCCCTAACATCCTTTTAGATCTATCCCTGTAGATCTTGATGCAAAGGATGTAGGATGCATCGCCCATATTCTTCATGGAGAATTGCGTTGACAACCAAGCTTTAGTGGTACCCAACATCTTAGCATCATTCTCAATGAGTAAGATGTCATCCACGTAAAGCACCAAGAATGCAACTGAGCTCCCACTGATCTTCTTGTATACACAAGGATCGGACTCGTTCTTGATGAAATCATATCCACGTATGACTTCATCAAAACGTATGTTCCAGCTTTGGGAAACTTGTTTGAGGCCATAGATGGACCTTTGGAGACGGCAGACCTTCTGCTCTTCTCCAACAGTTGTGAAACCTTCCGGCTGATCCATATAGATCTCTTCCTCTACGAAATCGTTGAGGAAGGCCATTTTCACGTCCATCTGCCATATTTCATAGTCATACCATGCTGCTATGGCAAGCAGTATCCCAATGGACTTGGCCATTGCTACAGGTGAGTAGGTTTCCTCAAAATCGACCCCGGGTCGCTGAGTATAACCCTTCACCACAAAGCCTGGCTTTGAAGGTTGTAACCTCCCCGTCAGCTCCAAGCTTACGTTTGTAGACCCATTTACACCCTACGGGTTTAACCCCTTTGGGTGGATCTACTAGGGTCCAAACCTTGTTTGTACCCATCGAGTCCATCTCGGATTTTCATGGCCTCAAGCCACTTGTCCGAATCGATGTCCGACATCGCTTCTCCGTACGTCTTCGGATCATTATCCAACTGACCGGTCAAGCCCAGAAATCCATACCTATCAGGTGCATGGGATACTCTGGCCGACCTACGGAGGACTGGAACAATATCAGTGGGAACCACTTGCTCAGATGTCACTGCCGCCTCATGGGGTACCTCACTTGATTCCTCAAGGAGTACCTCATCGCGTTAACTATCCGATGGAAAACCTTTTTCCAAGAACACTGCGTTTCGCGAGACAAAAACCTTTTGCTCGGAGGGATCATAGAAATAATACCCTGCAGTTTCTTTTGGATAGCCGATGAACCTGCATAAACTAGACCTCGAGTCCAGTTTATCTCCCACTAATCTCTTGACATATGCGGGGCAACCCCACACTTTCAAGTATTTGTAGGAGGCAGGCTTGCCATGCCATATCTCATATGGCGTCTGGGATACCTTTTTAGATGGTCAAGTTCAAAACTTTGGCCGCCATCTCAAGAGCGTATCCCCAAAAGGAAAGGGGTAGTTCGATAAAACTCATCATGGATCGAACCATGTCCAACGAGGTCCGATTCCTCCTTTCAGACACACCATTAAGCTGCGGTGTTCCAGGAGGGGTCCACTGAGAGAGAATCCCATTCTCTTTTAGATAATCAGTAAACTCACCACTCAAATACTCTCCACCTCGGTCCGACCGAAGGGCTTTGATCTTTCGACCGGTTTGGTTCTCTACTTCAAGTCTGTATTCCTTAAACCTTCCAAAGGCTTCACACTTGTACCTTATCAGGTAAACATAACCATACCGTGAGTGATCATCGGTAAAGGTTATGAAGTACGAGTACCCACCTCTAGCCTGAGTGTTTAGTGGACCACAGACATCTGTATGGATCAAATCCAACACACCACTGGCTAGCGTACTTTGTCCAACAAAGGGTTTCTTGGTCATCTTTCCCTTTAGACAGGATTCGCAGGTTGGTAGGTTGTCCAAATTGTCTATTTCTAGACTCTTTGAGTCCACCAACCTTCTTATCCTATCTTTAGAGATATGACCTAACCTCGCATGCCATATCTGTGCGTTATTATGATCATCACGTTTTCGTTTGTGTTTTGCAGTCATAATCCAATTAGACTGTTGAAGTATGTGCAGACCGTTGACCAATGTACCAAGCAAATGAGAAATACCATCTTTGATAATGAAAAAACCGTTTTTATAGATGGTAAATTCATATCCCTCCTTATCAAGGACCGGGATGGAAACAATGTTTTTAATCATGCTAGGTACATAGAAACAGTCGTTCAGTACAATCCTAACATGACTACTAATGGCTAACTCTAGTGATCCTACGGCCTCCGCAGCAACGGCCTTGCCATCGCCTAGCCTCAGGATCATCTCATCCTTGGTAAGCCTTCTGCTTCTTTGCAGTGCCTGCAAATCATTGCAGATGTGAGCACCACACCAGGTATCCAATACCCATGAAGCAGAATTAGTAATCATATTAACTTCAACCACAAACACACCTGGGTTGGAGAGGAGTTGTGGGCACTCCCTCTTCCAATGCCCTTTCCCTTGGCAATGTATGCAGACATCATTTGCCTTGGACCGCTGAGAACCATGGGCCTTCCCTTTCCCTTTGCTCGGTCCAACCGGAGCAACAGGGACGCCCGGAGCGTGAGTAGGGGCCACAACCGTCTTCCCTTTGCCCTTCTTCCTCTTCCAGCGTCCGACCCTCTTGCCATTCGCCTTGGAGGTCGAAGCCTCTCCTATCAATACCGCCGGCACCGACTTGTGGGTCGTTGCCTTGTATTGGACCAGCATGTTGATCAACTCATGAATAGACTTCTCAAGTCCGTTCATGTTGTAGTTTACAACAAACGGGTCATAGGATGGAGGAAGCGACTGGAGGATCACGTCAATGTACGTGTCATTGTTAAGCCCAGCTTTAAGGTCCTCGAGTTTCTCCACCACGGAGAGCATCTTGACCCCATGACTCTGTACAGACGCTCCTTCAGCGAGCTTGGTGCCAAAGAATGCTTTTGTGGCGGCATATCTAATATGCCTATCCGGAACCGCATAAACGAGCATTATGGCGGAGACGTTGTCCAGCCTCTCATACTGCTTCTGGATGTCGTTAGACATCGAAGCCAATATGATACTGCGTACTTTCCGGTTGTCCTCATGCCATTTCTCGAACGTCAAACGTTCTTCAGGCGTGGACCCCTCCGGTAAGTCGCTCGGTGGCGGCTCGTCCAAGACGTAGCCTTGGTTCTCGAAACCGAGGACAATCCTCAGATTTCTCAGCCAGTCCAAGTAGTTCGTTCCGTTGAATTTGTTAGTCTCAAGAATCATGGTTAACGGGTTCTTAGACATATCTACATTATTAAAAAATGTAAAGCAGAAATTAACAGATGATGGTAATATTATTGTTCAAGTTGAAGACTTGGTCTTTTAGCCTTTAACCCTCCCACAATTTATACGAAAGTCCGCGACTCTCAAGCGGAGTTTCGGGAAACCATTTCCTAGTGGGCTTGGGATCCACAAGCGTAATCTCCATGCCCCGCTTTTACGATTCACATGAAGAAGACCTTGTGGGAGATATCCAATATCATTCTCATCCAATGAGATTCCCAAGATATTTTGCCTCACCTATTCACATGGTCCCGAGGACTCCAAGCGAACCATGTTACTCAGTGTTGGGCCCGACCCATCAATCAAATCATGCCTCAAACTGTCGCCCCCCATGACTCGTGAGACAGGAAAACAGCGAGCGCAGTCTTTTTGTTCACAACAATAGTGCAGCATTCCCCTAGTCCAAATGTGCAACGACTCGTGAGACCACACTTGGGTAGTGGTAGCTTCCTCATCACATTATTGTGTTTTAGCATGCATAAATATCCAATATTTAAAGCGATAAATAAATACGCCGCATGTAGAAAACATAGCATACCCCTGTTTAGGATGATCACAAGCCCAACCTATGCGACCCACTGAGCCCGCAGTGAGTCTATGGTCTGTCTAGGGTGGTCCTAAATTATTGCAATAATAATAAACCCATTGTCATTTCAATGGGTCTTGAAGTGCTTCTTGTTTCACGCCTTGATGCTCCTCCTTGGGGTCTCCGACTCCAATTGCTTGTTAAAATTGAAACCTCACCAATCCTATCTACTCTCATTATAACTGAAAGTAATACATCGGTAATAAAGAAAACAAGCCTTAACATCATAAGGCTGAAAATACGGGAGATGATAGTCCCAAAAACAAGAGGCACGCAGGCCCCACCCAACAGAAAATAAATGATCATATATTCATCCATACACAAGGTCTAGGGCTTTGTGATCATCCCATGTTGATTCCATCAACTCACATAACACAATTATTCCAAATAATCATGCATAAATAACCAATGGATATTCCAAATACCCAAGTGATGTCCAACATCACAAAAGCATAAACATACAAATAATATGCAAAATTCAAATTTTAAATTTAATGGACATTTTAAACAATGCATCCAATGCATGTATTAATCCCAAATTAATTAAGCAAATTTAATCCAAGGAATAATCCAATTATTCCAAAATAAAAAATACAAAATTAATATATTTTCAGAATATTGTGCAGAAAATACAGAAAATCAAATTTTCCGGAAAAAGTCGAAAAAACGGCACAAAACGGCCCAGCCGTTGTGCTGGCCGGCCGGCCGCGCGCACAGGGCAGCGCGCGCGCAGGCGCCCGCCTGCGCGCGCCACTGTCGGCCCGATCAATTTTTTTCTTTTTTTTGTTTTTCAAAACTGTTTCAGCACAATAACAGTAATATTATTCTGAAAATAAGCATGGAATTTTAGATCCAATCTAACAAAATTAAGCATGCCAAAAGTCCATTAAATCCAAACAATTGAATCATCATATTATTCATATATTTATGTAATCTAATATGCCAATAAAGCCATTTAAAAGCAAGTAGATCATGCCAAACACATAAATCTATGCCCCTTACATCGAACCGGGCTCTGATACCACTTGTAGGACAAGCGGATCCACCCGGGAGCACGAGCGGAAGCGAGAAAGCGAGAAATTGTGTGTAAATTTAAATCAAATTCAAAATACACGAATCCCAAGGGGTGTACCCTTGGGTGCTCAACCGGGCGTTCGATGTAGGATGTGTAAATATTAAAACACATATTAAGCACATAGGGCATAGATATATAAATGAAATCAATCAAAGCGTAATAAACCGTTACCTTTGATTGTTTAGCGTATGCTCCCGGCTACTTGCGTTGTTGCTTCTCCGGAATGCTCACGAAATCCAAACGTATGGATTCTCCAAAGGTGATCCACACCACACCGGAAGAAACACACGTTCTTCTTGCTAGAAAAGAACGGGTTTAGAAGGAATCGGTTTAAGAGAAGAACACTATAAATTAGTGTTCTCTTAAACTTACTTTGTTCTTCTTCTTGATTCAAAATCAAGTGAAGAATACAAGTGTGAGAGAGGGAGAGAGCACGAAATTTGAGAGAGAGGAGAGGGATTTTTATCTTCTCTTTTTCCTAGAAAAGGATGAATAATGAATCACTTATGCTTGGTGTTGTATATTCTAATATATATACATAATTAATGTGATTATTGGAATGTGTCTAGGTTCATCCAAGGATGTCTAGATTCATTCCAATCAATCACCATCAATTCAATCAAGCCTACCAAAATTTATCGTCTGATCAAATCATACCAAAAGGGAAGAGCTTGATTGGAGTTGATTTGTCTCTTTCCAAAAGAGATAAGTCAACATACCACCTAGCATGAAACATGGCTGATTTTGCTTCCTCCAAGGGAGCATGTCGGCCATGTTTAATTAAGGGAAGAAGTCCAACTTCTTCCTATTCCAAAATAGGAATTATTTCTCCTCTCGGGTATAATTTAAGGGACCGGGTTTTATTGTAATCCAATTACGACGAATCCAACATTAAATCCAATTTAATGTCCATTTAAATTATTCCCGTTGATCTTTTAATCCAATTAAAAGATCCAACATCTCAACGTCTCAACTTTCCATATTTAATCGAAAATCCAATTTACCGATTAAACGAAAGCCCGATACAATATTGGCCCGTCCATCCAATGGGCTATCCCTTAAGTAATCCAATTACTTATTTTATCCTTCGAGATTGACTCCAAGTCGATCTCTCAACCTCCTCGGTGATTTGTGTGTGACCCTTTAGGTTCACCCTCATCTAGACTTGGGCCCGTGTCCCACAAGCGCCTGTTACCATGGGTGGCCGTCTAGCAACGGTCCATGGCACTAGAGACTAGGTGAATTGGCGTGAACATTTAGGCGCCGATTCCGTACGGGTACGATCCTTCCGTCTACCGTCTCCCGGCTTTAGTCTAGGGTATGGAATTGTGCGTCGGTTCCCATCCTTGACTAGGCATCTATGCTTAATACTCGAGACCACGTATGCTTCATTGCGTCGACATAGGAAACCATTCCCTGTTCGACCAACCACTGTGGCCACAGCTTCAAACAGCATGAACGTATCTCCGAGTGCATAGGAGATACCTCTGTCACATACTGACAGGGGACGGATCCTCTTCTTGGAATCCACCGTCCTCGCTACATATTCCGACTGCACTGGACAAGGCTTATGATAATCATCTTACGGAATGATTACCTCTCGCCAGATCCAAGATACAGCCGTCCTGTGCACGCGACTGCCATGATTCCTCAAGTCTGAGGATTACTCCCGTACTATCGGAACCGGGAAAAACCAATCATACCGACCAAGCCTCCAAGGCTTCCATATGATGATCCCCGCGAGTCAGTCCAGTCGGCTCGACCCCAGTCGACCAACCCATCAAAATCGTGTAGGCGTCCCATGCCTGTCGCCGATGAAACACGGCACTCATCCAATGAACACGACTCATGACGCAAGTCTCAATAGGACTCTCGATGCCCTGTCTCGAGGTCCTCGACTTGGAACGTTTCAAACCCAACGCTTAATCAGTTGGTTTCATGACCACTATCCAATGCGTGGCCCAACTGCACGAGTTGTTATCCATGGTCTGTGGGCTTTGTTGCGATATAAGTTAAACACCGTTTTAACAAATGTAAGATGAGCGCAACAAAGAAGGTACCATTGGTGACGAACACTCATCTTATTCATCACATAATAATATTACATTCACATCAAGTTGTCGGATAGGTTACGAATTGCAAAATCTATGGGCTTTCTGGTCACCTATTCCAACACACGAGCCCTAGACCGAATGTATGGTTTAATTTATGTTGGGCCTGTGTGCCTCTTTTACTGCTTTCTTCTTCTCTCTTTCTAGTTGCCTTGGAATAATAAGGCATTCTATCTCCCTCCTTATGTACTCCCCCCGGGTTTTCGCTGGAGTTTCTATTTTTTAATATGTAATGAGAGTAGAATAGGAGTGAGGTTTTACTTTTATGTAATTGATGGAGAAGAAGGAAGGTCCACATGGAGAGCCCAGACTGGAGGTTCCAAGGCGTTTCCATGAAGTGAAGAAAGAGAAAAGAGACCAAGGCCCATCAGAATGATGATTGGGTTACTATTAATGTGATAGTATAGGACCAACCCTAGATTGACCATAGATCCACTGCGGGCTCAGTGGATCGCATAGGATTCGGGCTCGTGATCATCCAACAGGGGCGTGCTAGGCTTTAATTTTGCATGTGGTTATTATGTGGATGAATGACGTTTTTATTTATCATATAACTGTTGTTGATGCATTTATTTATTACGCATTATGGATGAATGTGTAGTTGTATTATATTATGAGATCTCGGTCTTTACTACTCTCACATTGGTTGGACCAATGTCCAAATATTAGACCCTAGTCAAAATGGACATGAACTTTAAGAGTTTGTCCATGCTTTCCAATCCATGGCATAGTGAGGAAGCTGATTTAGGTCAATAGCGTGGTCTCACGAGTCGTGGCACGTTATTTTACTTAAAAGAAGCTGCACTGTGTCATGAATGAAAAATAGACCACTATTACCTGTCTCACGAGTCGTGGGGGTAGCAGTGGGTCTATGGCTCGATCGGTTGGGTCGGGTCTAATGCCCAATTAACATGATTCGCTTGGAGTCCTCGGGATCATGTGAAAGGGTGAGGCAATAGTCTTGGGAATCTCGTGGAACGAGAATAGTATGGTATGAAAGAAATCGGTGGATCGTCCCGGGAATTGCACGAATGCGGAAGCGTGATAAAAAATAAATTTACAAAATAAAAGGCATGCTTTTAATTGAAAAGAACACGCTCAAGGGGTGTGCCCTTGAGGTTCCCGGGCGTTCGGTGTATCTCATGATCATAAAACAAATAAAGAAATCATGGAGGCCATAGAGTTGAAAATTAAAGAGGGACGAAAATCTTAAAACGAGACCTACCCGTTGTCCTTTTCGTCTTCAACGGCTACTCGCGTTGTTCCCCCGTTTTGCACCAAGACCTCGTTCTTGAGATCCTCCAAATCGTGACACACGATCCACCCACGTATTCTTGCACGTCGTGCTAGCAATGAACAAATATTATTTTGGAGAGGATAGATCAACCACGCGTTATGAATTAACGGGATCGATCTTCCTTAGTTCAATTGTTCCAAGAACAAAAGAACAAGAAAATAATATGTTCTTGGTGAGAGAGAGAGAGGGGCGGACGAGAGAGGAGAGGAGAGAGTGTGTGTTGTGTGTGTGTTTTCAAGAATCATCATCTAACAAATGTTGGAAGCTAGAGGTTTATATAGAGGAAGAGTTTAATCCTCTTTAAACTCAAACTCTAAGTAACCTAATTTGACTAGGATTTTGACCTAGTCAAAGTCCTAGTCAAACTAGTGTTTGACCTAGTCAAACGAATCCTAGCCTTCCATCTCCCCTTTCCATCTCAACCGTTGATTTTAATTTAATGGAATATTTAAATCCTATTAAATATTCCAAAAGGCTAAAAGAATAAATATAATATGATAAATAAATATTATTATTTATTCTAAGCCCATTAAATCAATCCTTTTAATAAATCCTATTTATTAATTTAATTCCGTTTATCAAATAGAAGGAATTAATTTCTTCAAGAAAATATAGGACCCGATTAAATCTAATTTAATCATTCCTTTACTCCAATATTTAATTCCAAATTAAATACTAAGTGTGTGTGTGGATAGTGTGTGACTCTTTAGGTTCACCATTCAGCTAGACTTGGTCGGATTCCTAGAATCCGTCCGTTACCATGGGTGGCCATCTAGCAACGGTCCATGGCACTAGAGACTAGGTGAAATATTTGGGGATGAACATTTAGGCTCTAACAGTACACTTGTCCTTCTGTCTTCGGTCTCATCACTTAGAGTCTAGGGCACGAAAAAAGCAGGTACCCATTTTGGACCTAAGTGTCGGTCTGTCCTTTACAAACGCCGCAAGGGAAACCTTTACCTTCTGTTCAGTTACTGTGGCCACAGATTTCAGGGACAAGACACAGAGCATACATGAGACTCAACTGTCAATGCCCTTTGACAGGAGACAGATCCTTTCTTGGAAACTACTGTCACTTGTACACCCGAGCTGCACTAGACATGGCTTATGACTACTCAAGAGTATTTTGGCAATCTCTCACCATATCTAAGATACAGACCTGTTGCACAGGTAAACTCAACAGTTCCTCAAGTCAAAGGACTTGGCTTGTACCGTTGGAACCGGGAATACACGTCATACCTTGCTGACCATACTCAAGGTCCTCCATAAGACGGTTCCCGCGAGTCACCTCAGTCAGCTGCTTCCTAGCATGCTGACCCACTAACACTGCTTAGACGACCTTCGTCACCCGTCGATGAAATACGACAGCAGATGCTTAGTGCAAGTCTCAAAGGGAATCCCGGTACCCATTTTCGGGATTCCTTGACTTGGAGATTTCCGGACTGATTCGGTGAGACTGATTTCATGGACCTACCTCCAAGCGTAGTCCCAGTCCCCAAAATCGTTACTCAGTCCGTGGGCTTTGTTTGCATAGTGAACAGAAATGTAAATGCAGATAAGTGAACGTAAACAAAGTATTGCCATATGAATTTTCACTTCTTTATTCATAAATGTTTTTATCAAATACCAAAGAATTGTCTAGACATAGGTTATATATTCCTGCCAAAATTGGCTTACATGGTCACCTATTCTAACATGGTATACCTCCCACAGGATTTTTTCCATGCGAATCGTAAAAGCGGGGTATGGGAAAAATCGTTGTGGATCCCAAGCCCACTAGAAAAGGGTTTCCCGAAAATCACGTTTGAGAGTACCGTGTTTTCGTAGAAATAGTGGGAGCATCAAATGACTAAAGACCATGCATTTAATTTTTTATCAAACGACCGTCTTCTATATTCTGCTGATCGCGAACTCTGTTTTAAATGTAGATTTAAAAAATGTCTAAGAACCCACTTTCAACCATTCTTGAGACAAACAAATTCAATGGAACCAATTACAACGATTGATTGCATAATCTCAGGATAGTCTTGGATTATCAGAACCAAGGCTATGTCATGGACGAGCCTCTCCCTAGGACCTTACCAGAAGGATCCACGCCGGAAGAACGTGAGACGTTCGAGACTTGGCATAAGGATAACCGGAAGGTCCGTAGCGTCATACTTGCTTCAATGACGAATGAGATTCAGAAGCAGTATGAAAGGCTAGACGATGTCCCTTCCATAATGGCTCGCCTTAAGGATTGCTTTGCAGTTCCGGACCGGCATACTAGGTATGTCGCGACCAAGGCGTTCTTGGGAACCAAAATGACAGAAGGATCCTCTGTACCAGAGCTCGGGGTTAAAATGCGCTTACCCTGGTGGAAAAGCTCGAGGACCTAAAGGCAGGCCTCGATAATGAAACGTACATAAATGTGATCCTTCAGTCACTCCCACCCTCCTTGACCAATTTATTGTCAACTACAACATGAACGCACTTGAAAAGGGCATTCATGAGTTGATTAATATGTTGGTGCAATACGAGGCAACGACTAAGAAGTCCACGCCTTCGGTATTGTTTGGAGGTGCTTCAACTTCCAAGACAAAAGGCAAAGGTGCCGGACGTTGGAAAAGGAAAAAAGGGAAGGGAAAGGCCGTCAAAGCAGCTACGAACACTAAGAGTGTTCCCATTGCCAAAGAAGGGAAAGGCAAAGGAAAGGGAAAGGTTGTCTCAAAACAACAGTCAAAGGCATATGACATATGTATCAATTGCTGTGAGAAAGGGCATTGGAAGAGAGAGTGCCCCAAGCTCTTCTCTAATCAAGGTATATTTGTGATTGAGGTTAGTATGGTCACTAATTCTGCCTCTTGGGTATTAGATACCGGCTGTGGAGCTCACATTTGCAAGCAGTAGAATATCATTTTGTACCAAGTATGATTGCCAAGCAGTAGGATCTGCCACTCTAGTAGTTAGTGATAGTATTAGCATAGAATTAGAGCAAGTTTATTTTGTACCAAGTATGATTAAAAATATCATTTTCATTCCATTGATGGACAATAGTGGTTATGAGTTTATGATCAATAAAAATTACTTTTATTTGATGAGGTGTGGAATTGCTCATCTACTTGGTACATTAAATAACGGGCTCTATATCTTGCAACAAACGAACTTCGTTCTTAATCCTCAACACAAACGTAAAATAGATAATAACGGGAACGCAAGACTGTGGCACGCTTGGCTAGGTCACATATCCCAAGATAAGATGAAAATATTGGTAGACTCAAGGAACCTAGAGGTAGAGGACTTGAGTGAGCTACCAACTTGTGAGTCTTGTCTAAGAGTGAAAATGACCAAGAAGCCCTTTGTAGGACAAAGCAGGCTTGCCACAGGTATGTTGGACTTGGTCCATACAGACGTTTGTGGACCACTAAGGACGCAGGCCCGAGGTGGGTTCTCCTACTTCATAACCTTCACCGATGATCATTCACGGTTTGGTTATGTTTACCTAATGAGGTACAAGTCTAAAGCTCTTGAGAGGTTTAAAGAATTCAGACTTGAAGTGGAGAACCAGACCAACTGCAAAATTAAAGTCCTACGGTCAGACCGAGGCGGTGAATACCTTAGTACTGAGTTCCTTAATTATCTAAAAGAAAATGGTATAATATCTGAATGGACACCTCCCGGGACACCACAATTGAATGGTGTCTCTGAAAGGAGGAATCGAACCCTGTTGGACATGGTTCGACCCATTATGAGTTTTACCAAATTGCCCTTGTCCTTTTGGGGCTATGCGTTTGAAACAGCGGCCAAGTTGCTAAATTTGGCGCCTACCAGTGTATTGACCCAAACGGCATATGAGATATGGCACGGTAAGCCTGCATCCTACAACTACTTGAAAGTGTGGGGTAGCCCCGCATACGTCAAGAGGTGTGTGGGAGATAACCTAGAATCCAGGTCTAGCTTATGCAGGTTCGTTGGATATCCTAAAGAAACTGCGGGTTATTACTTTTATGACCCTTTGGAACAAAAGGTGTTTGTTTCAAGGAATGCAGTATTTTTGGAGCAACAATTCCTAGAGGATATCCAACCTGATGAGCTGATCCTTGAGGAATCAAGTGATGGAATCCAGCCATCAGAGGTAGCAGCGGAACCCTCACTTAGAGGATTCAGGATAGACACCCGAAGGGTTGACCAACCTCGAGAAGTCCAACATGCCAGGCATGAAGGACATCCTCAGGAATAGCCAGCCCCGGTCCCTGAACCGCCAGCTCCGATACAGTCAGCACCCACAGTCACCACTGACGTTCCCATTCTCCGTAGTTCTACTAGAGAGTCCAGACCTCCAGTGAGATATGGCTTTCTAAGTGCGACTGGTCTTTTGGATAACGATCCTAAGACATATAGAGAAGCGATGTCTGACATCGACTCCGGGAAATGGCTTGAGGCCATGAAAGCCGAAATGGACTTCATGAGCGAGAACCAAGTCTGGAGACTTGTAGATCCACCGAAAGGTGTTAAGCCAGTTGGCTGTAAGTGGGTCTACAAGCGTAAACTTGGCGTTTATGGAGAAGTCACAACCTTTAAGGCTAGGCTTATAGCTGAGGGATACATTCAACGACCCGGGGTCGATTTTGAGGATACCTACTCGCCAGTAGCCATGGCTAAGTCCATTCGGATCCTGCTCGCCATAGCAGCATGGTATGACTAGGAGATATGGCAGATGGACGTGAAAACGGCCTTCCTCAACGGTTTCGTTGAGGAAGAGATCTATATGGATCAGCCGGAGGGTTTCACAGTCACCAGAGAGGAACAGAAGGTCTGTCGTCTCAAGAAGTCCATCTATGGCCTCAAATAAGCATCCCAAAGTTGGAACATTCTCTTTGATGAAGTAATACGGGGCTATGACTTCTTCAAGAACGAATCCGACCCTTGTGTATACAAGAAGGTCAGTGGGAGCTCTATAGTGTTCCTAGTGCTTTATGTGGATGACATTCTACTCATTGGTAATGACGTTCGAATGTTGGAAGAGACAAAAGCATGGTTGTCAACCAAGTTTTCCATGAAGGGCTTGGGTGAAGCCTCCTACATCCTAGGCATCCAGATCGTCAGGGACAGATCCAAAAGGATGTTAGGGCTCACCCAAAACTTCTATATGGAGAAAGTTCTAAAGAGATATCGAATGGACAACTCCAAACGAGGATTCCTTCCCATGAGGCATGGGATCAAGTTATCCAAGAAACAATCCCCGCAGACTGATGAGGAACTTGAAAGGATGAAAGTCATCTTCTACCGTAGGTAGCATCCAATATGCAGTCCACTGTGAAAGAAATCGGTGGATCGTCCCGGGAATTGCGCGAATGCGGAAGCGCGGTAAAAATAAACATACAAAAATTAAAGCATGCTTTTAATTTAAAGAAATCATATAACATGTAAAGAAATCATGGAGGCCATAGAGTTGAAAAAATAAAGAGGGACGAAAAATAAAACGAGACCTACCCGTTGTCGTTTTCGTCTTCAACGGCTACACGCGTTGTTCCCCGTTTTTCACCGAGATCTCATTCTTGAGACCCTCCAAATCGTGACACACGATCCACCCACGTATCTTGCACGTCGTGCTAGCAATGAACAAGTATTTTTGGAGAGGATAGATCAATCACACGTTATGAATTAACGGGACTAATCATCCTTAGTTCTAATGTTCCAAGAACAAAAGAACAAGAAATAATTTTCTTGGAGAGTGAGAGAGAGAGGGGCGGACGAGATGTAGGAGAGGGGGGAGTGTGTGTTGTGTGTGTGATTTCAAGAATCATCATCATGCAATAGTTGGAAGCTAGAGGTATTTATAGAGGAGGAGTTTAATCCTCTTTAAACTCCAACTCTAAGAACCCTAATTTGACTAGGATTTTGACATAGTAAAAGTCCTAATCAAACTAGTGTTTGACCTAGTCAAACAAATACTAGCCTTCCATCTCCCCTTTCCATCTCAACCGTTGATTTAAATTTAATGGAATATTTAAATCCCATTAAATATTCCAAAAGGCCAAATAAATATAATAAATAAATATTAATGTTTATTCTAGGCCCATTAAATCGATTCCCTTAATAAATCCAATTTATTAATTTAATTCCGTTTATCAAATAGAAGGAATTAATTTTTCCAAGAAAATATAGGACCCGATTAAATCTAATTTAATCATTCCTTTACTCCAATATTTAATTCCAAATTAAATACTAAGTGTGTGTGGATAGTGTGTGACTCTTTAGGTTCACCATTCAGCTAGACTTGGTCGGATTCCTAGAATCCGTCCGTTACCATGGGTGGCCATCTAGAAACGGTCCATGGCACTAGAGACTAGGTGAAATATTGGGGGATGAACATTTAGGCTCTAACCGTACACTTGTCCTTCTATCTTCGGTCTCATCACTCAGAGTGTAGGGCATGGAAAATGCAGGTACCCATTTTGGACCTAAGTGTCGGTTTGTCCTTACTAAACGCCGCAAGGGAAACCTTCCCTTCTGTTCAGTTACTGTGGCCACAGATTTTAGGGTCAAGACATAGAGCATATATGAGACTCAACTGTCAATGCCTTTTGACAGAAGACAGATCCTTTCTTGGAAACTACTGTCACTCTGTACACCCGAGCTGCACTAGACATGGCTTATGACTACTCAAGAGTATTTTGGCAATCTCTCACCATATCTAAGATACAGACCCGATGTACAGGTGAACTCAGCGGTTCCTCAAGTCAAAGGACTTGGCCTATACCGTTGGAACCGGGAATACTCATCATACCTTGCTGACCATACTCAAGGTCCTCCGTAAGACGGTTCCTGCGAGTCACCTCAGTCAGCTGCTTCCTAGCATGCTGACCCACTAACACTGCTTAGACGACCTTCGTCACCCGTCGATGAAATACGACAGCAGATGCCTAGTGCAAGTCTCAAAGGGAATCCCGGTACCCATTTTCGAGATTCCTTGACTTGGAGATTTCCGAACTAATTCGGTAAGACTGATTTCATGGACCTACCTCCAAGCGTAGTCCCAGTCCCCGAAATCGATTCTCAGTCCGTGGGCTTTGTTTGCGTAGTGAACAGAAATGTAAATGCAGATATAAGTGAACGTAAACAAAGTATTGCCATATGAATTTTCACTTCTTTATTCATAAATCAAATACCAAAAATTGTCTAGACATAGGTTACATATTCCTGCCAAAATTGGCTTACATGGTCACCTATTCTAACACACTGCACCAGGCCTGACATAGCTTACGCTTTGAGCGTGACAAGCAGATATCAGTCCTGTGCAGGAGAGGCACATTGAAATGCTGTTAAGGGTATCCTTAAGTACCTAAGGAGGACTAAGGAAATGTTCTTAGTCTATGGTAATGGAGAACTGATTCTGGAAGGCTTTAGCGATGCTAGCTTCCAGTCTGATGACGATGATGCCAAGTCTCAATCGGGTTACGTATTCAAACTCAATGGAGGAGTAGTGGCTTGGAAAAGTTCCAAGCAAGCAACCACTGCTGACTCCACTACGGAGGCTGAATACATAGTAGCTTCAGAAGCTGCCAAGGAAGCGGTTTGGATGAGAAACTACATCCAAGAGTTGGGTGTGGTGCCTAGCGTCGCCGAGCCCGTTGTCATCTTCTGTGATAACAACGGTGCAATAGTGCAAGCAAAGGAACCGAGATCTCATCACCGTTCCAAACACATTCTTAGACGCTACCATCTTCTAAGAGAAATTAAATTAATGGTTGAGATTGAAAGGGAGAGATGGATGGCTAGGATTAATTTGACTAGGTCAAATACTACTTTGACTAGGACTTTGACTAGGTCAAAATCCTAGTCAAAATAGACCTCTTTAGAGTTGGAGTTTAAAGAGGATTAAAATCCTCCTCTATATATAGTCCTAGTCTTTCACTATTTGTGAAGTGATGAAACTCCAACACACATAACACACACAAAAACTCGGCTCCCTCTCTCCCCTACTCGTCCGCCTCTCTCTCTCTCACATAGCAAGAAAATACTTCTTGATTCTTTTGTTCTTGGAACATTAGATCGAAGGAGAATTAATACCGTTAATCAATAACGTGTTATTAATTCATCCTCTCCAAAATATTAGTTGTTCGTTCGCTAGCACGACGTACAAGATACGTGGGTTGATTGGGTGTTACTATTTGGAGAGTCTCAAATGCGAGACTTGGAGTAAATCAGGGAACAACGTGAGTAGCAGATAAAAGACAAAAACGACAATCGGTAGGTTCCGATTTATTATTTTCGTCCCTTTTATTTTTGAAATCCTATGCCCTCCATGATTTGTTTATGTTATTTAATTCATGAGATACACCGAACGCCCGGGAAACTTCAAGGGTACACCCCTTGAACGAGTTTCTTTAATTTTAATTAAAGCATGTTTAATTTTCGTATTTTAAGTTATACCGCGCTTTCGCATTCGCGCTATTTTCCCGGGACGATCCACAATCTTCCAATCATATGGAAGCCTTGGAGGCTTGGTCTGTATGAATGATTTTTCCCGGTTCCGATAGTACGGGAGTAATCCTCAGACTTGAGGGATCATGGCAGTCATGTGCACAGGACGGCTGTATCTTGGATCTGGCGAGAGGTGATCATTCTGTAAGATGATTATCATAAGCCTTGTCCAGTGCAGTCGGAATGTATAGCGAGGACGGTGGATTTGAAGAAGAGGATCCGTCCCCTGTCAGTATGTGACAGAGGTATCTCCTATGCACTCGGATCCGTCCCCTGTTTTGAAGCTGTGGCCACAGTGATTGGTCGAACAGGGAATGGTTTCCTGTGTCGACGCAATGAAGCATACGTGGTCTCGAGTATTAAGCATAGATGCCTAGTCAAGGATGAGAACCGACGCCCAATTCCATACCCTGAACTAAGGCCGGGAGACGGTAGACGGAAGGATCGTACCCGTACGGAATCGGCACCTAAATGTTCACGCCAATTCACCTAGTCTCTAGTGCCATGGACCATTGCTAGACGGCTACCCATGGTAACGGGCCCTTGTGGCACACGGGCCCAAGTCTAGCTGAGGGTGAACCTAAAGGGTCACACACAAATCACCGAGGAAGTTAAGAGATTGAATTGGAGTTAATCTCGAAGGATAAATAAGTAATTGGATTACTTAGGGGAAAGTCCATTGGATGGACAGGCCGATATTGTATCGGGCCTTCGTTTAATCGGTAAATTGGATTTTCGATTAAATATGGAAAGTTGAGACGTTGAGACGTTGGATCTTTTAATTGGATTAAAAGATCAATGGAAATAATTTAAATGGACATTAAATTGGATTTAATGTTGGGTTCGTCGCAATTGGATTACGATAAAACCCGGTCCGTTAAATTTTACCCGAGAGGAGAAATAATTCCTATTTGGAATAGGAAGAAGTTGGACTTCTTCCCTTAATTAGACATGGCTGAAATGCTCCCTTGGAGGAAGCAAAATCAGCCATGTTTCATGCTAGGTGGTATGTTGACTTATCTCTTTTGGAAAGAGACAAATCAACTTCAATCAAGCTCTTCCCTTTTGGTATGATTTGATCATACCATAAATTTTGGTAGGCTTGATTGAAGAATTGATGGTGATTGATTGGAATGTATCTAGACATCCTTGGATGAACCTAGACATATTCCAATAATCACATTAATTATGTATATATATGAGAATATACAACACCAAGCATAAGTGATTCATTATTCATCTTTTTCTAGGAAAAAGAAGAAGAAAAATCGGCTCTCCTCTCCCTTTAACTCTCGGTTTTCTCCTCCCCCTTTCACTTGTGTTCTTCACTTGGTTTTGAATCAAGAGGAAGATCAAAGTAGGTTTAAGAGAACACTAATTCATAGTGGTATTCTCTTAAACCGATTCTTTCGTAAACCCGTTTTCTTCTAGCAAGGAGAACGTGCGTTTCTTCCGGTGTGGTGTGGATCACCTTTGGAGAATCCATACGTTTGGATTTCGTGAGCATTCCGGAGAAGGAACAACGCAAGTAGCCGGGAGCATACGTTGAACAATCAAAGGTAAGGGTTTTATTACGCTATGGTTGATTTAAAATTTATCTTTGCGCTATGTGTTTAAATATGCGTTTTCAATATTTACACATCCTACATTGAACGCCCGGTTGAGCACCCAAGGGTACACCCCTTGGGATTCATTTATTTAAATTAGATTTAAATTTACGCACCCTTTCTTGCTTTCTCGCTTCCGCTCGCGCTCCCCGGCGGATCCGCTTGTCCTTCATTGATAAGGAGAGATATTCATTTACCATCAATAAAAATGATTTTTTCATTATAATGGATGGTATTTCTCATTTGCTTGGTACATTGGTGAACGGTCTGTACGTACTTCAATACTCTAATTGGATTACGATTGCAGAACACAAACGAAAACGTGATGATCGCGTACAGATATGGCATGCGAGGTTAGGTCATATTTCTAAAGATAGGATAAGAAGGTTAGTGGACTCAAAGAGTCTAGAAATAGACGATTTGGACAACTTACCGACCTGCGAATCCTCTCTGAAGGGAAAGATGACCAAGAAACCCTTTGTTGGACAAAGCACTCTAGCCAACGGTCTTTTGGATTTGATCCATACGGACGTCTGTGGCCCACTAAATACTGAGGCTAGAGGTGGATACTCGTACTTCATAACATTTACCGATGATCACTCACGGTATGGCTATGTTTACCTAATGATGTACAAGTCTGAAGCCTTTGAAAGGTTTAAGACTACAGACTTGAAGTAGAGAACCAAACCGGTGGAAAGATCAAAGCCCTTCGGTTGGACCGAGGTGCAGAGTATTTCAGTGGTGAGTTTACTGATTATCTAAAAGAGAATGGAATTCTCTCTCAGTGGATCTCTCCTGGAACACCACAACTTAATAGTGTGTCTGAAAAGGAGGAATCGGACCTTATTGGACATGGTCCGATCCATGATGAGTTTTACCACACCCCCTTTATCCTTCTAGGGATACGCATTTGAGACGACAGCCAAAGTTTTGAACTTTGCGCCATCTAAGAAGATATCCCAAACGCCATATGAGATATGGCATGGCAAGCCTGCCTCCTACAAAACTTGAAAGTGTGGGGTTGCCCCGCATATGTCAAGAGATTAGTGGGAGATAAACTGGACTCGAGGCCTAGTTTATGCAGGTTCATCGAGTACCCGAAAGAAACTGCGTGGTATTATTTCTATGATCCCTCCGAGCAAACGATTTTTGTCTCACAAAACGCAGTGTTCTTGAAAAAGGGTTTTCGATCGGATAGTCGACGCGATGAGGTACTCCTTGAGGAATCAAGTGACCCCATGAGGCGGCAGTGACATTTGAGCCAGTAGTTCCCACTGATAATGTTCCAGTCTTCCGCAGGTCGGCCAGAGCATCCCATGCACCTGATAGGTATGGATTTCTGGGCCTGACTGGTCAGTTGGATAATGATCCAAAGACGTACGGAGAAGCAATGTCGAACATCGATCCGGATAAGTGGCTTGAGGCCATGAGATCCGAGATGGACTCGATGGGTACAAACTAGGTTTGGACCCTAGTGGACTCACCCAAAGGGGTAAAACCCGTAGGGTGTAAATAGGTCTACAAACATAAGCTTGGAGCTGACGGGGAGGTTACAACCTTCAAAGCCAGGCTTGTGGCGAAGGGTTACACTCAGCGACCCAGGGTCGACTTTGAGGATACCTACTCGCCCGTAGCAATGGCTAAGTCCATTCGGATACTGCTTGCCATATCAGCATGGTATGACTATGAAATATGACAGATGGACGTGAAAAATCGCATTCCTCAACGGTTTCGTAGAGGACGAGATCTATATGGATCAGCCGGAAGATTTCACATCTGTTGGAGAAGAGCAGAAGGTCTGCCGTCTCTAAAGGTCCATCTATGGCCTCAAACAAGCTTTTCGAAGCTGGAACATATGTTTTGATGAAGTCATACGGGGATATGATTTCATCAAGAACGAGTCCGATCCTTGTGTATACAAGAAGATCAGTGGGAGCTTGGTTGCGTTTCTACTGCTTTACGTGGATGACATCTTGCTCATTGGAATGATGCTAAGATGTTGGGTACCACTAAAGCTTGGTTGTCAACGCAATTCTCCATAAAGGATATGGGCGAAGCATCCTACATCTTTGGCATCAAGATCTACAGGGATAGATCTAGAAGGATGTTAGTGTTAGAATATGTGACCATGTAAGCCAATTTTGGCAGGAATATGTAACCTATGTCTAGACAATTCTTTGGTATTTGATAAAACATTTATGAATAAAGAAGTGAAACTTCATATGGCAATACTTTGTTTACGTTCACTTATATCTGCATTTACATTTCTGTTCACTACGCAAACAAAGCCCACGGACTGAGTAACGATTTCGGGACTGGGACTACGCTTGGAGGTAGGTCCATGAAATCAGTCTCACCGAATCAGTCCAGAAATCTCCAAGTCAAGAAATCCCGAAAATGGGTACCGGGATTCCCTTTGAGACTTGCACTAAGCATCTGCTGTCGTGTTTCATCGACGGGTGACGAAGGTCGTCTAAGCAGTGTTAGTGGGTCAGCATGCTAGGAAGCAGCTGACTGAGGTGACTCGCGGGAACCGTCTTACGGAGGACCTTGAGTATGGTCAGCAAGGTATGACGTGTATTCCCGGTTCCAACAGTACAGGCCAAGTCCTTTGACTTGAGGACTGCTGAGTTTACCTGTGCGTCAGGTCTGTATCTTAGATATGGTGAGAGATTGCCAAAATACTCTTGAGTAGTCATAAGCCATGTCTAGTGCAGCTCGGGTGCACAAAGTGACAGTAGTTTCCAAGAAAGGATCTGTCTCCTGTCAAAAGGTATTGACAGTTGAGTCTCATGTATGCTCTGTGTCTTGTCCCTGAAATCTGTGGCCACAGTGACTGAACAGAAGGGAAAGGTTTCCCTTGCGGCGTTTAGTAAGGACAGACCGACACTTAGGTCCAAAATGGGTACCTGCTTTTTCCGTGCCCTAGACTCTAAGTGATGAGACCGAAGACAGAAGGACAAGTGTACTGTTAGAGCCTAAATGTTCATCCCCGAATATTTCACCTAGTCTCTAGTGCCATGGACCGTTGCTAGATGGCCACCCATGGTAACGGACGGATTCTAGGAATCCGACCAAGTCTAGCTGAATGGTGAACCTAAAGAGTCACACACTATCCACACACACTTAGTATTTAATTTGGAATTAAATATTGGAGTAAAGAAATGATTAAATTAGATTTAATCGGGTCCTATATTTTCTTGGAGAAATTAATTCCTTCTATTTGATAAAGGGAATTAAATTAATAAATAGGATTTATTAAAAGGGTTGATTTAATGGGCCTAGAATAAATAATAATATTTATTTATTATATTATATTTATTCTTTTAGCCTTTTGGAATATTTAATAGGATTTAAATATTCCATTAAATTAAAATCAACGGTTGAGATGGAAAGGGGAGATGGAAGGCTAGGATTCGTTTGACTAGGACTTTGACTAGGTCAAAATCCTAGTCAAATTAGGTTACTTAGAGTTTGAGTTTAAAGAGGATTAAACTCTTCCTCTATATAAACCTCTAGCTTCCAACATTTGTAGGATGATGATTCTTGAAAACACACACAACAACACACACACTCTCTCCTCTCCTCTCTCGTCCGCCCCTCTCTCTCTCTCTCACCAAGAAAATATTATTTTTCTTGTTCTTTTGTTCTTGGAACAATTGAACTAAGGAAGATCGATCCCATTAATTCATAACGCGTGGTTGATCTATCCTCTCCAAAAATAATACTTGCTCGTTGCTAGCACGACGTGCAAGAATACGTGGGTGGATCGTGTGTCACGATTTGGAGGATCTCAAGAACGAGGTCTAGGTGCAAAACGGGGAACAACGTGAGTAGCAGTTGAAGACGAAAACGATAACGGGTAGTCTCGTTTTAAAGATTTTCGTCCCTCTTTAATTTTCAACTCTATGGCCTCCATGATTTCTTTATTTGTTTTATGATCATGAGATACACCGAACGCCCGGGAACCTCAAGGGCACACCCCTTGAGCGTGTTCTTTTCAATTAAAAGCATGCCTTTTATTTTTGTAAATTTGTTTTTTATCGCGCTTCCGCATTCGCGCAATTCCCGGGATGATCCACCGATTTCTTTCAGTTAGGAATGGCCCAGTCCTCATATATAGCAAAAGTCTTGAAGAGATTCAAGATGGAGAACTCAAAACGAGGATTCCTTCCTATGAGGCATGTAATTAAGTTATCCAAGAAGCAGTCTCCTAAGACTGATGAGAGCTTAAACAGATGTTGGACATCCCCTATACTTCAGACGTAAGCAGCATATAGTATGTTGTTCAGTGTACTAGGCCTGATGTGGCTTTTGCTTTAAGCGTGGCCAATCGATATCAGTCGTGTGCCGGGGAGGCACACTGGAGTGCGGTCAAGACTATGCTGAAGTACCTAAAAAGAACTAAGGCTATAGCGACGCTAGCTTCCAGTCGGATGAAGATGATGCTAAGTCTCAGTCTGGTTTTGTATTTAGACTTAATGGTGGCGTGGTTGCTTGGAAAAGTTCCAAGTAGGCTACCACGACGGACTCCACCATAGAGTCTGAATACATAGCAGCTTCAGAAGCTGCTAAGGAGGCGGTTTGGATGAAGAGCTACATCTAAGAGTTGGGTGTAGTACCTAGCATCGCTCAGCCAGTGGTTATCTTCTGCGATAACAACCGGGCCATAGCACAAGCAAAGGAACCAAGATCTCATCACCGATCCAAGCATATTCTTAGACGCTACCATCTACTCAGAGAGATGGTCAACAGGGGTGATGTTCGGATGGACCGAGTCAGCTCCGCAGAAAACATAGCAGATCCACTTACTAAGCCTATGTCGCAAGTTGCCCATACTCAACATTTGGATAAGATGGGTTTGAGGTCAATGGGTGATTGTCTTTAGGTCAAGTGGGAGATTGTTGGAATAGGTGACCAGAAAGCCAATAGGTTTGGCATTATGTAACCTATTTGACAACTTGATGTAATGTAATATTATATGATGAATAAAATGAGTGTTCGTCACCAATGGTACATACTTTATTGCGCTCATTTATCATATGTTAAAACGGTGCTTTACTTATATCGCAACAAAGCCCACAGATCACGTTTAGCAACTCACGCAGTTGGGCCACGCATTGGATGGTGGTCATGAAATCAACTGATTGAGAGTTGGGTCTGAAACGTTCCAAGTCGAGGACCTCGAGACATGGGATCGAGATTCCTATTGAGACTTGCATCAAGAGTCGTGTTCATTGGATGAGTGTCGTGTTTCATCGGCGACAGGTATGGGACGCCTACACGATATTGATGGATTGGTCGATTGGGGTCGAGCCGACTGGACTAACTCACGGGGATCATCATATGGAAGCCTTGGAGGCTTGGTCGGTATGATTGGATTTTCCCGGTTTCTATAGTATGGGAGTAGTCCTCAGACTTGAGGAACCATGGCAGTAGCGTGCACAAGACGGTTGTATCTTGGATCTGGCGAGAGGTGATCATTCTGTAAGATAATCATTATAAGCCTTGTCCAGTGCAGTCCGAATGTGTAGCGAGGACGGTGGATTCCAAGAAGAGGATCCGTCCCCTGTCAGTATGGGATAGTGGTATCTCTTATGCACTCAGAGACACGTTCATGCTGTTTAAAGCTGTGGCTATAGTGGTTGGTCGAACATGGAATGGTTTCCTGTGTTGATGCAATGAAGCATGCGTAGTCTCGAGTATAAGCATAGATGCCTAGTCAAGGATGGGAACCGATGCTCAATTCCATACCCTAGTCTAAGGCCGGGAGACGGTAGATGGAAGGACCATACCCATACGAAATCGGCGCCTATATGTTCACGCCAACATCACCTAGTCTCTAGTGCCATGGACCGTTGCTAGACAGCCACCCATGGTAACGGTCCCTTATGGGACACGTGCCCAAAGTCTAGCTGAGGGTGAACCTAAAGGGTCACACATAAATCACCGAGAAGGTTGAGAGATTGACTTCGAGTCAATCTCGAAGGATAAATAAGTAATTGGATTACTTAAGGGATAGTCCATTGGATGGACGGGCCGATATTGTATCGGGGCCTCGTTTAATCGGTAAATGGAATTTGTCGATTAAATATAGAAAGTTGAGACGTTGGATCTTTTGATTGGACTGAGAGATCAATGGAAATTATTTAAGTCGACATTAAATTGGATTTAATTTTGGGTTCGTCGTAATTGGATTACGGTAGAACCCAATCCGTTAAATTTTGATCCTAAAGGAGAATTAATTCCTATTTTGAAATAGGAAGAAGTTGGACTACTTCCCATATTGAGTATGGCCAAAAATGCTTCCTTGGAGGAAGCAAAATTCAGCCATGTTCCATGCTAGGTGGTGGTTGACTTAACTCTTTTGTAAAGAGACAAATCAACTCCAATCAAGCCCTTCCCTTTTGGTATGATTTGATCATACCTTAAAAGTTGGTAGGCTTGATTGAAGAATTAATGGTGATTGATTGGGATGTATCTAGACATCCTTGGATGAACCTAGATACATTCCAATAATCACATTAATTATGTATATATATGAGTATATACTAACACCTTAAGCAATAGAATTATTATTCATCTTTTCTAGGACAAGAAGAAGCAAAAATCGGCCTCTCTCCTCTCTCTCACTCTCGGCTCTCTCTCCCTCTCCCACTTGTGTTCTTCATTTGATCTTGGATCAAAATGGAAGAACAAAGTAGGTTTAAGAGAACACTAATTCATAGTGTTTATTCTCTTAAATCGATTCCTTCATAAATCCGTTTTCTTCTAGCAAGGATAGCGTGAGTTTCTTCCGGTGTGGTGTGGATCACGTTTGGAGAGTCCATACGTTTGGACTTTGTGAACATTCCGGATAAGGAACAACACAAGTAGCCGTGCACACGTGAAATTTACAAAGGTAACGGTTAATTACGCTTTCGTAGATTTACATTTCATCTATACCCTATGTATAATATATGCTTCTATATTAATACATCCTACATCGAACACCCGGTTGAGCACGTAAGGGTATACCCCTTGGGATTACGTCTATTTATTTGATTTAAATTCATGTATTTTCCATGCTTCTCGCTTCCGCTCGCGCTCTCAGGTGGATCCGCTTGTCCTTCAAATGTTAAATACCACAGAAATTAAAATTTTAAATTATAATTGAAAATCAAATCCTGTATAATTACTATGGCGTGGATCTTATGCATATAGGAGTCAATTGAATTCATGAGAGGTATCAACTTTTTGTGCACTCTGGTTGATGTAGATGATCTAAACGTTCTCAAGAAAAAATCCCATTCCAAGCAAGCTATCTGATAGTACAAAAAATAGTTGGGGTGCAATTCTTATAATATAATACAAGCAATTATACTATGATATAATATCAATCTATCTTTTTTCTTCCCCCTATTTCTCAATGACTGCGGCATATTTATACTAATACAAATCTAATGTTAATTAAAGTAAGTATGGGTAAACTACTACTTTATCCCTTACCTACCCACTATTACACGAAATGATTATTTGGCCGAGGCTATTACAGTAATTCACTACATCCACATCAATTTAGTAAGTCAACATTTCCCATTTTCTTTTGACTTATTTCCTTCTTCAGCACTTTCCTTTTCTTATAATGTCAACTTTCCATTCTCTTCAGCACCTTTTATTCCCGGAATAGAGACCTTTCCTTTTCTAAGTTAACTTTATGCTCCATCAGCAGCCCCCTCAATTCTTGAATATCCTTAGGATATTGAGGAATTGAGAATCGGATTATATGCTCTTTCACAGGCATATTTCCGTCTTAAGATGTTGATGGAAAAACTTTAGAAGTTAAGTATGAAAATAATTTCAAAATGAGTTAGTCCGATCATTCTAACTAGATCTATTATAGAATAATAGTAAACAATATTGCTTCCTCAGCTAGTTCATTAATTTGGTTTTAACAAGAGCACAATTGTAGGGCTTAGCTTCGCCTGCTAGGGCAAGATAATGTCTCTGCGATAATGTTTTTTTTTTTTGTTTCGTTATACAAGTTTATTAATTAATGATTAGAAACTTTTCTTACTTTAACCTTATTTTGAGGTTTAAAGCTTAACATTCAAGAAAAGTATTATTTATATTTTGCTCATGGGCTTTTTTATCGCATGCTTTAATTTTTTTATGCTTGCCGCTTGTCTAAGAAATTTTAGGATTCCCTATAGTCACTCATTGCCTTGGAGCATCTTGTTATGCATCTCAAAGAAGTTTATTTGATTTCAGGGTATTCTATTATGCATTTCGAGGATGCTTGTTTGTCGTTGAATTTGGGGCATTTTGTCATGCACCTCAAGGAAGCTTTATTTTTCATTGGCTTCAAGGCATTCTATTATGCGCCTCAAGGAAGCCTGACTGTCATTAGCTTGGGGGCCTTCTATTATGTGCCTCAAGGAAGCTTTGTTTGTCATTAGCTTCGGGGCGTTTTATTATGCACCTCAAGGAAACCTAACTGTTGACCATTAGTTTTGGTGAGTTTCTTTTATTAATAAACGAATTGGGTACAATCCACGATACGTAACAATTGTTACAAAAATTGCCTCTCCAAAACCACCTCCTATTCTCCTTCCATGAGGTTATATATATACTCATCTAAATAAGGTAAGTCGATGGAATTCTCCAAATCATCCTTAACCTATCCACGAGATGCTATTTAAGGAAACATCATGGGGGGGGGGGGGGTTATAAAGTAATCTAACATAACCCTCTTAATTACCTCTATCCCTTGATTATCTCTTCAAACCCATGCATTGAGCTTACTTCCCATACTCTTTTCTTCCTTTCCTTCTTTCCTCCTTCATTCTTGTTTCATTCCTTAATTTCTATTGTGAGAATTAAAGCCTCATAAATAGAAATTTGACCTTAAGAGCTTTCCATATCATTAGTCCCCCCAAGTCCCAATTATTGGAAATAAAATAATTGTGATTTGGTTAGCAATCCTCTTCCTTTTGGTTAGCAATCTTCCTCTTTTTGTAAGCTCTTTTTTGTTGGGGGTATATAAAAACTCAAATCTGCATTCATGAGCTCTTTCGTCACTCCTCTTCTAAGCGTAATCCTCGGGTTTCTCTAGTGTCATTTCTTCAGTGTTGTCTTTGATTCCTACCGAATGTCGAATCGAAAAGGTACACTTCGTTTTTAAATTCAAGAAGTCTTCTTTTCCATTTCGCATTTTTGCTTTGTCCCGTATTTTCCATGTATATTTTCTCGTATCAATGTCTTCTTTCAACAATTCTGATATCTTTCCGAGTAGAATGGGTCCTCCCTCACCCAGCCAATCGCGTCGCCTCCGCCATGCAAAGAAGGAAAGGAAGTAAAGAGTATGAGAAGTGAGCTCAATGCATGGATTAGAAAAGATATGTTAGAATAGGTGACCATGTAAGCCAATTTTGGCAGGAATATGTAACCTATGTCTAGATAATTCTTTGGTATTTGATAAAAACATTTATGAATAAAGAAGTGAAAATTCATATGGCAATACTTTGTTTACGTTCACTTATCTGCATTTACATTTCTGTTCACTACACAAACAAAGCCCACGGACTGAGAAACGATTTCGGGGACTGGGACTACGCTTGGAGGTAGGTCCATGAAATCAGTCTTACCGAATCAGTCCGGAAATCTCCAAGTCAAGGAATCCCGAAAATGAGTACCGGGATTCCCTTTGAGACTTGCACTAAGCATCTGCTGTCGTATTTCATCGACGGGTGACGAACGTCATCTAAGCAGTGTTAGTGGGTCAGCATGCTAGGAAGCAACTGACTGAGGTGACTCGCGGGAACCGTCTTACGGAGGACCTTGAGTATGGTCAACAAGGTATGACGTGTATTCCCGGTTCCAACAGTACAGGCCAAGTCCTTTGACTTGAGGAACTGCTGAGTTTACCTGTGCATCAGGTCTGTATCTTAGATATGGTGAGAGATTGCCAAAATACTCTTGAGTAGTCATAAGCCATGTCTAGTGCAGCTCGGGTGTACAAAGTGACAGTAGTTTCCAAGAAAGGATCTGTCTCCTGTCAAAAGGTATTGACAGTTGAGTCTCATGTATGCTCTGTGTCTTGTCCCTGAAATCTGTGGCCACAGTAACTGAACAGAAGGGAAAGGTTTCCCTTGCGGCGTTTAGTAAGGACAGACCGACACTTAGGTCCAAAATGGGTACCTCCATTTTCCGTACCCTAGACCCTAAGTGATGAGACCGAAGATAGAAGGACAAGTGTACTGTTAGAGCCTAAATGTTCATTCCCGAATATTTCACCTAGTCTCTAGTGCCATGGACCGTTGCTAGATGGCCACCCATGGTAACGGGCAGATTCTAGGAATCCGACCAAGTCTAGCTGAATGGTGAACCTAAAGAGTCACACACTATCCACACACACACACTTAGTATTTAATTTGGAATTAAATATTGGAGTAAAGGAATGATTAAATTAGATTTAATCGGGTCCTATATTTTCTTGGAGAAATTTATTCCTTCTATTTGATCAAGGGAATTAAATTAATAAATAAGATTTATTAAAGGGTTGATTTAAATGGGCTTAGAATAAATAATAATATTTATTTATTATATTATATTTATTCTTTTAGCCTTTTGGATTATTTAATGGGATTTAAATATTCCATTAAATTAAAATCAACGGTTGAGATGGAAAGGGGAGATGGAAGGCTAGGATTCGTCTGACTAGGTCAAACACTAGTTTGACTAGGACTTTGACTAGGTCAAAATCCTAGTCAAATTAGAGTTTTTACAGTTGGAGTTTAAAGAGGATTAAACTCCTCCTCTATATAAACCTCTAGCTTCCCACAATTGAAGGATGATGATTCTTGAAAACACACACAACAGACACTCTCCCCTTCTCCTTACCTCTCGTCCGCCCCTCTCTCTTTCTCCAACAAGAAAATATTTTTCTTAGTTCTTTTGTTCTTGGAACATTAGAACTTAGATGAATCAATACCGTTAATTGATAACGTGTTGTTGATTCATCCACTCCAAAAATATACACTTGTTCGTTGCTAGCACGACGTGCAAGATACGTGGGTGGATCGTGTGTCACAATTTGGAGGGTCTCAAGAACGAGATCTCGGTGCAAAACGGGGAACAACGCGAGTAGCCGTTGAAGATGAAAACGACAACGGGTAGGTCTCGTTTTACTTTTTCATCCCTCTTTAATTTTCAACTCTATGGCCTCCATGACTTCTTTACATGCTTTATGATCATGAGATACACCGAACGCCCGGGAACCTCAAGGGCACACCCCTTGAGCGTGTTCTTTTAAATTAAAAAGCATGCTTTATTTTTCGTATGTTTATTTTTATCGCGCTTCCGCATTCGCGCAATTCCCGGGACGATCCACCGATTTCTTTCAAGATAATCAAGGGATAGAGGTAATTAAGAGGGTTATGTTAGATTACTTTTTAACCCCCGCATGATGTTTCCTTAAATAGCATCTCGTGGATAGGTTAAGGACGATTTGGAGAATTCCATCGACTTACCTTATTTAGACTAGTAGTATATATACAACCTCGTGGAAGGAGAATAGGAGGTGGTTTTGGAGAGGCATTTTTTTGTAACAATTGCTATGTATCGTGGATTGTACCCAATTCATTTATAAATAAAAGAGCATACTGTTAAATCTTTACGTTTCGTGTTGATTGAAATTGATCTTATTTAATTTTATCACATTTGATATTTACGCAATATCAATTGGCGCCGTCTGTGCGAACGAGGCCGTGTGCCCGTCCCAAGCCCCTCATCTGAGGGGCTCATGATGTAGGCAAGCGTCCCACATTGATTGCAGACGAAGAGCTTGGGTGGTTTATAAGCCCCAAGACCTCCTCTCAAGCGAGGCGCCTTTTTAGGACAAAACTATGAGACTCATATGTAGCCAAAATGGACAATATCTCGCACAATAGGACACCGATGAAGTTGCAAGCCGCATCATTTGGCACCGCCTTCTCCGATGAGGGGCTCATGATGTAGGCAAGCGTCCCACATTGATTGCAGACGAAGAGCTTGGGTGGTTTATAAGCCCCAAGACCTCCTCTCAAGTGAGGCGCCTTTTTAGGACAAAACTATGAGACTCATATGTAGCCAAAACAGACAATATCTCACACAATAGGGCACCGATGAAGTTGCAAGCCGCATCATTTGGCGCCGTCTTCTCCGTTATTTTTGCTAGTGGTTCTGCCTCCACCCACTTTGTGAAATAATCAACAGGAACGATCAAGTATTCCTTTTGTTCTACTGCTCGGTGCAATTTTTCCACTCTATCAATTCCCCACACGTCGAACGGGTAGGGGCTTTCTAGATTTTTCATAAATGTAGCCGGGTTGTGCAAGTCATTTGCATGCTTTTGACACAGGGAACATTTCCATACTATGGTTGTGGCGTCTTTCAATATGGTCGCCCAGTAATACCCTTGCCTTAAAACTTTTTTAGCAAGAGATCGGGCGCCTGAGTGATTGCCACAACTTCCTTCGTGTACCTCTCGAAGAACATATTTCGCCTTGTCAGGTCCTAAGCATTTCATAAGGGTTGAAGAGAATCCTCTTTTATACAACTCCCATATCAAGTAAGACAAACCTTGTCGCTCGTAGTTTGATCGTCCTCGCCTCCTTTGGGTCTTGTGTGAGTATCCCTTTTTGGAGATATTGGATGATTAGTGTTTTCCAGTGTTAGATCTCAGTTTCTCCCATGAGCACTTCTTGTCCATCTTCCCATTTATTATCTTTCTCCTTAACTTCTGGATGCGCTGCTAACAACAAGGTTACACTTCATCCTTTTAGGAAGTGTATCGAACTTGCCATTTTGGCCAACTGATCTGCCACCGAATTTTCCTTTCTCGAAATCCATTGTAAAATGAATTCTTCGAATTTATCTCTTTCTGCTTGCAGCCTCACGAGGTATTTGGTCATTTTTTCTTATCGTGTGTCGTATTCTCCTCTGGCTTGATTAACTATGAGCTAGTGAGTCACTAAAGGCATGGACTCTTTTGCTCCTGCCGTGAGTATCAGTTTGCATCCTGCCAGGATGGCTTCATATCTGGCTTCGTTATTCGAGGCTGGGAACTCCAGGGTGATGGCATACTCTATTCTATCTCCTTTTGGGGTTTCAATGACTATTCCCACACCGCTTCCTGTAGAAATGGATTATCCATCGACAAACATGTTAGAATAGGTGACCAGAAAGCCAATTGGATTTGGCGATTTTTGGTAATATTTAGCAATCTTTGTTGACTTGATGAATATAGTAAGTATTCATCCGTGGCACTATGTGTTTGTTGTGCTTACTGATTACGTTAAACGACGTTTTAACCTCACAATAAATGCCCACAGACCAATTAGATAACCCATGTACTTGAGCTGCGCATTGGATGGCATCTACGAAACCAACTTCTGAGGTTGGTCTGGAATGTTCCAAGTCGAGGACCTCGAGACAGGGCATCGAGGGTCCTACAGAGACTTGCACTAAGGATTGCATTCATTGGATGATTGTCGTGTTTCATCGGCGACAGACGTTGGACGTCTATGCAGTATTAGTGGGTTAGTTGACATGGGTGTTAGCTGACTGAAATTGACTCGCAGGAATCGTCATATGGAAGCCTTGAAGGCTTGGTCGGTATGATTGGAATTCTCGGCTCCGATAGTACGAGATTAGTCCTTGGAATTGAGGAAATCATAGCAGTCACATGCATATGAAGGTTGTATCTAGGGTCTGGCAAGAGATATCTGTATCTGGGATACGTTCATCATAAGCTTTATCCAGTGCAGTCGGAATATGTATTGAGGACGGTGGATTCCAAGATAGGATCCTGTCAGTATATGACAGTCGAGTCTCCTATGCACTCTGAGATGGTTTAAGCTCTTTAAAGTCTGTGGCCACAGCGATTGGTCGAGTAGGAATGGTTCCTACGTCGATCAATAGAGCAGATATGTCTCGAGTTATTGAGCATAGTTGTCTAGTCCAGGATGGAAACCGACGCGCAATTCCATGCCTTAGACTAAGACCGGAGATGGATGATGGAAAGACTGTACTTGTATGGAATTCGGGAGCCTAAATGTTCATGCCAACATTCACCTAGTCTCTAGTGCCTTGGACCGTTGCGAGACGGCTACCCATGGAGACGGGCGTTTTTTTCGATTAATGGTTAATCGGAAAACAGTTAATTAAATTAGATTTAATTGAAAAATTGTGTTGGACACAAGCCCAAGTCTAGCTGAGGGTGAAACCTAATGAGTCACACACAAATCACTTTGGATTTGGCGGAATTAATTTAGAATTAATTCTAGAAGAAGCGAATAAATTTAATCGGATTAAATTTATTCAAGAGAGAAAATAAATGATTGGATCATTTATTGAGAAATCCATTTGATGGATGGTCCAAGAATTAATTAATTGGACTAAGAACCTTTAAATTAATTAGATTAATTTATTGAGTTTTGGCTAGAATAATTGATTGGATCAATTATTCTTAATTTGGATTAATTGGATTTATTTAATTGGATTACATAAACTATTGGAATTCAACTGGATTGAGATTAATTAAATTAATTAATGCCCAATGGATACATGTTTGGACTTTATTTAATTTGATTAAATACAAGTCCAAAAACATAAAGATCCAAGTCTATTTTTCCATGCAAGTTAAAGCTAGTTAAAGAGGAGTTTCAACTCTTCACATATCACATGATGAGCACGAAAATTTGCTGATTCGTGGGTGGTTTTCTCCTGCTATCATGTGTGGTGGATGTGCTAGAAGTGTGTGTATGTGGAAGTTGCCTTAGAGGTTACTTATGTAGGTGGTTTTTTGAACTCTACATTCTACATACAAAAAACAACTTTGCTAGACATTTACTTTACTAACTTGCTTCATTTTTTGCTGGAGAATTAAGCCATAAACATCTCTGAAAATTCTCTCTAAGTGTTCTTTTCTTTTGGAAAGAAAAGAACTTAGAACATTCTAAAGATCACTAATTGATAGTATTGCTTTGGAATTGTTTTCTTCTTCTCTTCACTATATTTTATCTAGCAATAAACTATAGTTTGGATCCTTTGTGTGGTGTGGACAATACTTAGAGGAGTTCTAAGTTGAGATCTCAAGTGGACATACAAGGAGAAACGGAAAAGGAACAACGCTAGAAGCCGTTCTACGTAAATACGAACAAAGGTTGGTTTCTATTTACATTTTATGTATCTTCTTGTTTTTAATCCTTTAGCGACATGTCCAGCATCTTCTACTCTTTTATTCATGCTCTTGACATACACCGAACGCCCGGGAACTTCAAAGGGAACACCCCTTTGAACCCGTTTATATATTATGATTTAAATTCATGTTTTTTTACGCTTCCGTTGCGTTTCCCGGGCCGTACCCGATTCTTTTAGTGGTATCAGAGCCCGGTTCGGTGTTGTGGCTATAGGATTTACATGTTATTATGTGTTGAGCATGTAGAACATGTTTAAATTGCTTTTGGAAAGCATGTTTATGGCTTTAAAGCATGATAATATGTGTAGAAAATATGGGTTAATTTTGCTTTTAAAATTATAGATATCCATGCATTTTTCAGAATTTGATTTTCTGTAAATTCATGTTTATGTTTCAGTTTTATAGCAGAACTTAAAAAAAAAAAAAAAGAGAAAAAGTGAAAAAACGGTGCCGGCCGCCCGGTAGGGGCAGCAGGTGCGCGCCCGTGCGTGCAGGCAGGGGCGCCTACGTGCGCGGCGCGCGCACGGCCGTCTGGCAGCACTGTTTTTGTGCCGTTTTTCCGGAAAATTTGAACTTTTCTGATTTCTGCTAGTTTTCTAAAATTATTAATTTTGGCATATTTTAATTGTTAAATTTGATTTTTCTAAAATTATTTTTTATGCCTTGGATTATTATGGAAATGGTTTCCAAACAAAAAAAAATAGTTTGTACATTGGATGTATAGTTGATATCCATATTTTTAATTGCATTGTTAATATGGTATTTTATGCATTTTTATTATGTTTATGGTTTTAGGTATTGGATATCTATGAATATATACATGGGATGTATTTATTTGTTGGCATGTTTATATTTGATATAAATGTGTTTTGTTGTTGTTTATTTGATAAACAATAAGGATGATCACTAGCCCATTGGCTTATGTATGGTTTAATTTATTGTTGGGTGAGGCCTGCGTGCCTCTTTGTTTTTATTCCTTCTTTCGTTTTTAGCCTTGGAATAATAAAGTTTTTTTCCTCTCTTTTAATGTACTCCCCCCGACTTATGATTGGGGTTTCTTTTAAGTTGTAATGAGAGTAGATTAGGTTGTGAGTCTTTAGTTTATTAATGTAAGTTTCCATGGAGATGAAGGCCCAGAAGAGGTCCGTTGGACGGAGGCCATGAAGGAAGGCCCAAGAAGAACAAAGAATGATTTACAAGGCCCTATTAGAATGATAATGGGATGTAAAAATTTTAATAGTGTAGGCTTACCCTAGATTGACCATAGATCCACTGCGGGCTCAGTGGATCACTTAGGAACGGGCTTGTGATCATCCTACAGGGGCGTGATAGTCTTCTTTTGCATGTGTTTAATGTTTTAAATGCTTTGATGTATGATGTGTTTGGAATGCATCTATTTACATTGAATGTTTAAAACTTGAGCATGCAAAACACTAATAATGATGAGGTCTCGGTCTTAATAAACACTATAACTCTCACTTGGATGGTCCAAGTAAATATTAGGCCCAAAATGGAATTAAAATCAAATGGTTTGATTATTCCAAGCCTTCCATCCATAGCAATGTAGTGAGGAAGTTACTTTCACCCATTCGTGGTCTCACGAGTCGTGGCACGTTTGGAATGGAAGAAAGTTGCACTGTTGTTGTGAACGAATGGAATATACTCCTATTTTCCTGTCTCACGAGTCATGGGGGGGCGATAGTTGAGATATTAATTTGGTTGATGGCTCGGGCCCTAACGCTAAGTAACATGATTCGCTTGGAGTCCTTCGGATCATGTGAAAAGGCGAGGCAAAATATCTTGGGGATCTCATTGGATGAAAATGGTATTGGATACCTCCCACAAAGCCTTTCCCATGTGAATCGTAAAAGCGGGGCATGAAGAATTGCGTTTGTGGACTCCAAGCCCACTAGGAAATGGTTTCCCGAAAACCCCACTTGAGAGTGGTGGGTTTTTTTGAAGAAATAGTGGGAGGGGTTTATGAGTAAAGACCAAGTCTTAACTTCAACTCAATATTATAATAATCTACTAAATTCCTGCTTTACTTTTTGAATGTAGATGTCTAAGAATCCACTTGCTCTAATTCTTGAGACTAACAAATTTGATGGAACAAACTATAACGATTGGCTACGAAATTTGAGGATTGTCCTACATTTCGAAAACCAGGCTTACGTTCTGGATAAGCCTTTTCCTCGGGTCTTGCCGGAGGGATCGTCGTCAGAAGAGTGTTCGACATTCAATGAATGGCAGGAGGACAACTGCAAGGTCCGCAGCATCATACTGGCATCCATGACTAATGAGATCCAGAAGCAGTAATGATTGGCTGGATGATGTCAGCTCGATAATGCTTCGCATGAAAGACATTTATGCTGTACCGGACCAGCATATTAGATATGCCAGCGACGAAGGCATTTTTCGGAGCTAAGATGATAGAAGGGTTGTCTGTACACCAGCATGGAGTGATGAATGCTATCCCTTTAGTGGAGAAGCTCAAAGACCTCCGAGCTGATTCTTGGTATAGAGACGTACATCGACGTGATCCTTCAGTCTTTTACTCCCTCCTTTTGACCCGTTTATCGTTATCTATAACATGAATGGGCTTGAAAAAGACCTTCATGAGTTGATAAACGTGTTGGTGCAATAGGAGGCAACGATTGAAAAGTCTGCGCCATCAATATTGGTGGGGAGGCTTCGACCTCAAGAGCGAAAGGCAAAGGGGCCGGACGCTGGAGGAGGAAAAAGGGTAAGACAGAATCAGCCGCTGCAAGCGCTCAGAGCGCTCCTGTTTGAAAGCCTTGGGTAGGCGTGTGGATCATCCCCGGAATACGACGAATGCGGAAGCGCGTTATAAATTTAAATTACAAAATTTAAACATGCATAATACGTATAAAATAAAACACGTTCAAGGGGTGTGCCCTTGAAATTCCTGGGTGTTCGGTGTATCTCATAAACTAAAATAAGCATGCATAGCAATTATGGAGGGCCATAGGATTTGTAAAAATAAAAGGAAGACGAAAACGTAAAAAGAGACTTACCGGTTCGTCATTTTCCTCTTCTAACCGGTACTCGCGTTGTTCCCCGACTTGCTCCAAGATCTCGTATGTGAGATCCTCTAATTCGTGACACGCAATCCGCCCACGTATCTTATACTTCGTGCTAGCGACGAACAAGTGTTTTGGAGAGGACGGATCAACTGTTAGAATAAGTGACCAGAAAGTCAATTGGATTGGTTTTCTGGAAACTATTCGTCATCTTTATCAAAGTAATATTATACTGATGAGATAAAGTAAGTATTCATCATTGGCAAAATGTGTTTGTTGTGCTTACTACTTACATTTGAATGGTGTTTCAATGTCACAACAAATGCCCACCAGACTGATTGGTAAAACCATTGAGTTGAGCT